>BSBK01010506.1:0-257500 GCA_027943335.1 Chamaecyparis obtusa
ATGTATATATATATATATATACATATATACATATATATATATCATATATATATATATATATATATATATATATATATACATATATACATATATAAATATATATATATATATATATATATATATATATATATATATATTATATATATATATATATATATATATACATATATATATATATATATATATATATATATATATATATATATATCCATTTGCCAATTTAATGACAATCTCTATTGATAAAACTCCAACCAGCAACTTGCAATAAAATAAGCAAAAAATATAAGAGAATAAAACAAAATAGAGAGAAAAGTAAATTGGCAAAGATTTTAGAATTGAATATTGTTATTTATAGAATTTATTTTCTAATGGAGCCCAAAAATTATCAAATTAAATTTAGTTGTCACTTTTGACTTTGGGGAAAATTTGATTTCCTTATTAATTGATCTTAATTGCCTTATTTGAACTTTTTAAGGAAATCAGATTTCCTATTAAATCTAATATTTACAAAAAGATATTTATTTTTTGTGACCTTTAAATAGGTTGGTTTTGGATTTTTAACCAATAGAGCATTAATGTTCAAGGTTAAGTTTATTTAACCAATTAAATTTAGCCATTTTATTATTTAAGTCAAATAAATTTATTAAGGTAAGTTTAAATCATAATAGTCTTCAATGCTTAATGTTTTTAATTAGATTTATTCATTAGGATAGAATTTAATTAGATTTATTCATTAGGATAGAATGGATAAATTTATTAAATGGAACTTAGCATAATTAAACATCTATAAGAGGGTTTTTTTGTGATTAAAAATTAGACTATTATTAAACCCTAGGTCAATTTCCTATGTGATTAGGAACTTAATTAAAAGGTAAATTTATTAGTAAACATATTAAAGATCAAGTTTTGTGTTTTAAAAATTAGAGGGTTAATTTTAGTCAACTTAGTCAAACTACTTATCCTATAGTGCTCCTGTTAGTAAATTAATTAGAAAATTAAATCAGTGGCTTCAATCCTAGAGGGAGGTTGACCAAGTCAACGTCGGTCATGATGCCCCTTAGACCCATTTGAGGTCTTCATCTTATAACTGTAAACCGCAACTGATTAGTTGACTTAGACAACTTTAGTGTTTAAATAAAAAAAATTGTTGGTGTGTTTTTGCCCAAATTTTGGGCATGACATTTTGGTATCAGAGCCATGCTTCAACATTGAGAACCTAAAACCATTACGTTTAATGTAAACCCTTTTAATCTTGTGTAGGATGCCACCAATTACACAACAGGCTCATGCATATGGGTGAGGCTGTAAGCGTTGCCCCCTCAGTTCATGAGGATATTGGGAAGGAGGCAGAAGTTCCTAAAGGAAATCAGAATCCCCCCTCTCGAACCACCTCTGATTCTAAACTAGGACATCTTGTTGGTATTTCAGAATCTAGTTGGGATCCTCTTAAATAGGATGCCTATAGTAGCTCAATAGGATCAACACCAGGTGTTGAGGGACATAGGGCCTCAGCTAGAGAGTGGAGTAGGAGTCCTCCTTCGAGACTTGCAAAGAGGCAGGTAAAACACAATGTTGAGTTTGATCATGGGCCAGGGCCTCCACCAAGCTTAGTGGCTCAGGTGAATGAGAAAACACCTTGAGATATAGGGGACTGGATCAGAGTGTTGTTACACCTTAATGCACCCACTTTTTTAGGTTCTACCGATGAGGTAGAGGATGAGTCTTATCTTCTGAGCCTAGGGAGGTGCATTAGATTATGTCCCTATGGGAGAAATATTAAGGCATGAATTGCAGTACATCTCTTGAGGGGAACAACCTCCACATGGTAGATATGGGAGGAGTTCAAGGGTCACTTGGTCATAGACACCCTCTCTTGGGAGATCTTCTTAGAGAGGTTTAGGGCTAGATACCTATCAAAGCAGTTCAGATAGTGTCATTTAGATGAGTTTCATGATCTAAAATAGAGAGGACTCTTAGTGGCCCAATATGAGAGTAGGTTCATCGAGCTCCTTCGTTATGTGGAATACATGAAGGATGAGAAGCTACAGGTCAATCACTTCATTAATGGATTAAACAATACTATATCCAACATGGTGTGCATGATACCACTAGGAGATTTACACTACACAGTTCAGAGAGCCATGATAGCTAAGAATATATAGAGGGGATCTTATGATAGGTTTCAAAACTGTAATTTTGAACCCTAGTCTTCAGGTTATCAGAAACCCCCTTACAAGGGAAATCATAGGAACTCATTGGGGTCATTTAGAAACCCCCACCCTTAGCAGCAGCACCAACAACCTCAATAGAGCTAGAAATAGAGGCCACCACAAGGATAACAAGACTCTAAGCCCAAGAAGTGGTATTCATAAGGTCCTAAGAGAGACCAAAGACCCCAGGCACCCTATACACCTCCCGCATGGACTCAACATCCTATAGGGGTGGTTACAACAGGTCCAATAAGAAAGTAGCTTCATAGTACTCTAGACCTCAGGGAGTGTAGATTCAAGGTTGTGAACCTTTCCACAAATGCAGTTTCATGGGGCACATTAATCAAGAGTTTCCTCAGGGAGGTAATCAATGAGAAACTATGTAAGAGCCTACAGTTGGAGATATGGGCAAGTCCCATAGAGTATTTACAGTAGTTGATAACCACCAAGTAGAGCATCATGCTATATTCATTGAGGTTATAGGTATGATCAGATGTAGTAGTGTTTCTATTCTATTTGAATCAGGAGCTACTAACTCCTTTATTTCTCCATTGGTGGTGGAGCATTGTAGTCTAGTGGCAGTTAAGAAAGATGATAGATGGGAGGTAGAGTTAGCTTCAAGATCTAGAGTAGTCATTACCTCATTGGTTAAATATTTCCAGATTTAGGTGGGTAGCATGACCACCATAGAAAAAATTAGAACTACCCCTATTGGATCTTATGGTATAATACTTGGCATTGATTGGCTTTATGCCCATAGATCCAAGTTCAACTATTGTCAGAAGAGGGTGGAATTTTTGGATGATAATAGTACTACAACAATGATCACAAAGATTCAAAGACATGTATCTCTCCATATGATATTTTCTATGCATCTTAAGTGGTATATGTGGAAGGTATGCTAGTTGTATGCTATCACCATCATTGATAGAGAGGAGGGAGAGGAAGAACCCTCATTAGATGATAATCCTATTTTGTAAGAGTTTGTAGATTTTTTTTCATCAGAGCTTCCTAGTATGCCTCCTCATAGATAATTTGACTTTTACATAGACCTTGTGCCAAAATCCGATCCAGTTTCTAGAGCACCTTATAGGATGTCCACGAATGAGCTTCATGAGCTAAAGATTTAGCTTGAAGAACTATTAGAAAAATGGCACATTCATCTTAGTGTGTATCCTTGGGGTGCACCAATGATCTTCATAGAGAAGAAGGATGGATCTCTTAGGTTGTCCATGGATAACTACTAGTTGAATAAAGTAACCATAAAAAATTGATATCTACTTCCTAGGATCAATGACTTATTTGATCAACTTTAGGGTGCCCGAGTGTTCTCAAAGATAGATCTTAAATCAGGGTACCATCAGTTGAGGATTATGGATAGTGATATTTACAAGACCATATTTTGCACTAGATATGGCCACTATGAGTTCAGTGTGGTTCCATTCAGTCTTACAAATTCTCCAGTTGTATTCATGAGCCTCATGAATGGAGTATTCTATAATTTCCATGACAATTTTTTAGTAGTGTTCCTTGATGATATATTGATTTATTTGGAGGATGAGAGGGAACATGCAAAGCACTCGAGACATGTATTGCAGTGCTTGAAAGATAATCGGTTGTTGGTAGCTTGTCAAAGTGTGCATTTTTTAGACCAGAGGTTAGATATCTAGGGCATGTTATATCTGGTGATGGGATCTTTGTGGACCCATCGAAGATTGATGCTATTATGAATTGGCCAACACCTACCACTATGGCTAAGGTTAGGATTTTCATGGGTTTAGCAGGTTACTATAGATGGTTTATTAATGAATTTTATTGGGTGGCACACCCCATCGCTTCTCTTTAGTGAAAGGGAAAGAATTTTGAGTGGAAAAAGAAGTGCGAGAAATATTTTCAAGAGATCAAGAAAGCACTCACCAATGCACCTATCCTTGTAGTGCAAAATCCATCATCCAACTTTGTGGTTTTCACATATGCATCGTTAGATAGACTAGGAGTAGATCTTATGTAGGGTGGTCAAGCTATTTCCTATGAGTCTAGGAAACTTAAGACTCATGAGCTTAACTACCCCACCCATGACCTTGAGCTTGTAGTAGTGGTGCATGCCTTAGTGAAATGGTGACATTTCCTCTTAGGACATCAGTTTGAGATTCATTCAGATCATTAGAGCTTGAATTATATATTCTCACAATTGGACCTTAACACACAACAAAGGAGATGGATGGAGTTCTTGTGTGAGTATGATTTTGATGTTCATTACATCAAGGGGAAAGAGAACATGGTCACAGATTCCTTGAGTAGGAGACAACATGAGCTTTCTTCTATGTCTACTAAAATAGATTTGAGAGATTATATTATTCACCAATTGCATGAGGATGAGATGTATTCAGATATTTATGAGTTGGTTAGATCTCAGAGACCCCTTGAGGAGAAGTACTCAGAGTATTCATTGGAGTCCAATGAAATCTTACATCATAGAGGACACATTTATGTACCTTCTTCTAGAGGATTATGTGAGTTTTTTATGTTAGAGGCTCATAGAGCCCCCTATGCAGTGCATCCCAAAGCTAAGAAGATGCATGCTGATTTGAGGAAACTTTATCATTGGCCAAACATGAGATTGTAGATTGTTGAGATGGTAGCTAGGTGCCTAGAGTTTCAGAGGGTAAAGGCAGAGCACTTCCATACAGGTGGTCTTCTTCAGCATCATGAGGTACCTGAGTGGAAGTGAGACACCATTTATATGGATTTTATTGTTGGGATTCTTACGTCATCGCACTGCCATGATGCTATCATGGTGATAGTTAAAAAGCTGACCAAAGTGGGACACTTCTCACCTGTGTGTACTACCTTCACCATACTAGTTGTCGCACATGTTTTCTTGCAAGATATAGTCATACTTCATGGCATACCTCATAAGATCATCTTTGATAGAGATTCTCTTTTCACTTCATCATTTTGGAGAGAGTTATAGGCATCTATGGGCACTAGGCTCAATTTCAGTACAACCTATCACCTTGAGCTAGATAGATAGACTGAAAGGGTCAATCATGTGTTAGAGGACATGCTACAGGTGTATGTGATGGACCATCAGACCCGATGGGAAGATTACCTACACCTAGTTGAGTTTTCCTACAATAATGGGTATCATACATCATTGGGTATGCCTCGTTACCAGGCTCTTTATGGTAGACAATGGAGGACACCATTGAGTTAGTATAGGATTGAGGATAGATTTTACACTGGTCCAGAGTTAGTCAGAGATATGGAGAAGTAGGTGACCTTGATTAGGCAACATCTCAGAGAGGCTCAAGCTAGGAAAAAGAAGTATGTAGATGTGAAGAGGATAGATCGAGCTTACATGGTTGGAGACAGAGTCTTCTTGAGAGTGTATCTGCATAAGAGTCCAATCCATTTTGGAAAGGGCTCTAATCTTGCACCTCAATTTTTTGTACCTTTTGAGATCCTATAGAGGATAGGACCATTTTCTTATCATCTAGCCTTGCCACCTATCATGTCACACATCCACGATGTGTTTCATGTTTCAGTTTTGAGGAAGGAAATTTATGACGAGTCTCATGTTATAGATTGGGATTCCTTGTAGGTGAATTCAAATAGATAGTTTTCCCTACATCCCATTTGTATCTTGGCATGATGACCCTTGGCCCTTCGAGGTAGAGAACTGGAATAGGTTAGGGTCTAGTGGGATTGCTATGACAAGGTGACAGGCTCATGGGAGGATGCAGTTCAAATGAGATCTCAGTACCCCCACCTCTTTGATGAACTCTGGGAGGATGTTCATTCCTAGAGGGGGAGGATGTGAGGCCTACCCCAGCCCATCATAGTTCAACACTAATTTTCTAGTTCAAAATCTATAGTTGATATTTGATTTTGAGATACTTAGACTTATTGGAGATATGTTATTATTTGAGGATTGATAATCCTATGCTATGTTTATTCTTCACCTCTATTTTTGTTGATTAATATACTTAGTTGATGCTTTATGATAGTTGATCCAGATACACCTATATTTAGGATTATGATTTGATGATACAATATGATGGATATATTAGATGGCTTATGATGAAAATTGATTCAAGAATACATGTTTATACATATTGGGATCAAATGTAGATGTGGTATTATGTTATAATAAATTAGTAAAATGTAGATGCTAGTTGATATGTGTTTTATCATTTACTTTTCTATGTAATTATGGTTATTTCTTGGACTACTGATGTTTGAAATGAGTGTGCAGGAGATTGACCATGGTTCTAAATATAGGGAATAAAGAGTGAATCTATAATTAATAGTAAAACCAAGGTTCTATCTAGTGAAGAGATAGGAACCCTGTTGTCTTGTATTTTATTTGTAAATGTGTTTTTGAATAATTGTATTTAATTTAGTAAATGTGAATTATGTTTAGGTGTGCTATTTTTGAATGGGTTGTAATTAATATAGTGTCACTTGACACATGGGTGTATGAGGTGTTGGCATGACTAAGCCTTTTAACTAGGATAAGTAGGACACCAACTAGAAGATTAACCTATAGAGTTCCCATGCTTACCCCAGGATTAGAAAGCTTCTAGATGGGTTGAGGTTAGATAAAAGTGTAGGTTAACTTCAAGTGAGGTTTTGGAGGGTCTAGGAAGCTTCTAGAGGGTAGTTAGGGTCAAATGTAACTACCCCATTTGGTATACTAAGGGTTAGGGGTTAAATTTTAGTCATTATGAGGCCCAAAACTAGTGCAAGAGCACCTAGGCTACCTCCATGTTTTATAATTTTTGGCTTGTACCTGACTCTAGCCAAGTTGAGAAGTTAGATTAGTTTGCTTGAAGACCTTAGAAGGTCATTTGCAATGTTGGCTAAGTGAATTGTTCATTAGGACTAAGGTCACTAATTAGCCATTGTTTGTTGTTATTTTAATTTCCTAGTGCTAGGAGCTTAGCTAAGGTTAGAGTCTTAAATGTGTTCTAAACGCATAGAGTTATTGTAAACATGCCATATGGTCATAAATGGCCTCGGATCCTCGAAACATAGGAGATTAGGATTCCTAGAATATAGGATCATGGCATAAATCAAAGATGCCAATTGTTCAAAAGAAGTTGTCATCAACATTTGCAATTAGTGCAAAAGTGACATGCAATTCGGGTATCTTTGGATTCCCTAATGTTTAGGAGATGGTGCTTAGCCAATAGGCTCTAAAATCAAGGAGTTGGCATCTAATTCTATGGGAGACTCGAATCTCAAGTTAGAAGTTAGATTGTAATAGTTTTTGGAAGCAAGTGAATAGAGCTCTGCAAGTTTTACAGTGAATATCTGACATTTTTGTGTTGACAGCTAAGCTTAATGGATTCAAAGGCTGAATCTAATGATCAAATAGTTTTCTATAGACTTTTTGTAGACTTTTTCATTTGAAGAGAAAGTATTTTTGAGGTCATTTACCTTCTAATTTTTAGTGATCTAGCTAGGGAGTCTATTTTGTTAGTGTTTTGTTAGATGGAAATGGTAGAGGATTAAGTAGTGTATATAAGTTTAGGACTTAGGAAGATTCAAAGTTTGGAGAGCTATTTGTATTACTAGGCCCTAGGCTAGCATTTGGAGCCCAGTTAGAGGTCTAGAGATGAAGATTTGAAGACTTTATGCAGGCTTGTACGACATAGTACTATTCTAGGAATTTCTCAAGTAGGTGATCACCATATCTAATCATTTTGTGTAGATGGAGGTCATACCAATTAACTAGGATTTGGTTTGAGAAAATTTCAAACAAGTTTCACTATTCAGTCCTACAAATTAGGCCTATTAGGCCTATTTTCCTAGTTAGTAGGAACCCAGTGTAGGGTCACTGTCAGACCCAAAACCCTTATGAATGTTTTAAAAATTCCAAAATGGTATTTGAATCAAGTTTCAGATTTACAAGTTGTTTGGGAAAGTTTTTTCAAAAAGGGGAAAAAGGGACTGGTAAAGGCTACAAGGAAATAGCCTATTTTTAAGGTCTCCTATGGTGAACTAGTGAAGCCGATGGAAAAATGATGCAAGATCCTTCCAAAATGATTCAAATTGGAAAGGATGTGAACAAATTCATGATGGAGAAATTTCCTACAATGAAGGATGACATTAGTGAAGGTTTAGCACTTAGAGCCTTCTAAGTGAGTGTGAAGAAGAGTAATAAAACTAGGGTGTTAGTCTTCTAAGGTGAAGCACAAAGGATAAAAATCTTGGAGAGGAGTTAGCATTGGTATTATTTAATTATCTAAACCAATCAGGACCTAGGGGAGACTAGGTACCTAGAAGAGACAAGCTAGGTCTCTTGAGAAGCAATGCAAGCACACCTTGGAACTCTCATATCATATTGGTATAAGAGCTTTAATTGATTAGGCTTGTGGTTGATGTTGTAGTCTCCTGAATCAATAGGAGAAAATACACCAGGTAGAACCATGGTGACTAATTCTAAATTAGCCAAGAAGGTTGAGGAACAAGAGGAGGATAACAAATTGCTAAGGCAAAGACTAGCTCAGATGGAGCAGCTCTTGGGTGAAGTCCAAGACAAAGCAGACAAGGTCAAAGAGAAGATTAACCTCAAGGAAGAAAAAGAAGCAAGGAAGAAGGAATTAGATTTGGAGGAAGAAGCACCAACACGTGACCCTATTCTTCTTGAAGAGCTATTTTTAAAAGCATTGAAAGCATTGAGTGGTAAAGCTTTGGAAGGTGTGCCACTATTTAGTGGACAAATGGATCCAGATTCAGTTGTGGATTGGATAGACATCATTGAAAACCATTTTTAATGTGATGGTATCTCTGAGGAACAAAAATTTGTGGTGGCCAAGTCTAGATTAAGAGGTTCATCTCTTACTTGGTGGAAGTTTGTAAAAACCAAGAGAGAAAAGGATGGGAAAGGTCCTATTGTGACATGGAAGGGCATGGTATCCAAAGTGAAGAAAATGTACCTTCCTGATGATTATGAAGTTTAACTTCATAGGAGAAGACACAATCTTAGGCAAAAGGAACTAGATGTCCAATCCTACACCGAGGAGTTTCAAAAGCTATGTTTGAGATCTAAGGTAGGTGAAGAGGAGAGCATCAAGCTTACAAGATACTTAAATGGCCTCAAATGGTCAATTCAAGAAGAAATGAGCCTAGTGAACTTCAAATCCATTAGGCAATGCTATCAAATGGCCTTGAAGATAGAGGATAAAAGAAAGAGGAAGAAAGAAACCTCTAAAGTTAAAGCTAAGAGCAAGGATAGTAGAGGTCAAAGAGGTGGCTATGGTGGAAGAAGTTCTAATTCAAGAGATCAAGGTGAGATAAAGTTTAGTGAGTAGCAAGAAGGAAGCTCAAGTAGAGGTGGTAGAGGAAGAGGCTCTAACTCCAGAGGAAGGATTATTTCATCACAAGGAGGGAGAGGCAATTACTTTTCCAATATGAAGTGCTACCATTGCAATCAAATGGGGCACCCTGCCTATAGATGCCCGGAGAAAGGTGGATCATCACAAGGAGGTGATAGGAGGACTAACTTAGTTCAAGATGAGTCTAATGCAGCAGACAAGAATGTTGAGGTACCACTGAATTCAGAAGAGGGACAGAACCTGATGATGAGGAGAACTCTAATCAACAAGCTGATGAAGGAGGAGCCAAGCCAAAGAAGATCTTTGTTTTGGATCAAATGCAATATAATGGGGAAAGTATGTAGGGTCATCATTGATTTAGGCTCTATGAACAATATTGTGTCAGAGGAAGTAGTCAAAAAGCTCAAGTTGACAAGAATATCCCACACCAATCCTTACAAGGTCACTTGGCTTAACAAAGGCCAACATGTGTTAATGAATGAGAAAGCATGGGTGGAGTTCTCCATTGGAAGGTACAAAGACAAAGTTTTATGTGATGTTTTGCCTATGGATGCATGCCATTTTCTCCTAGGTAGACCATGGAAATTTGACTACCAAGCCATACATGATGGAGGAAAGAATTCTTACTCTTTCAAGAAGGACAATGTAACCTTCAAAATATAGTCATTATTGGTGGATACTAAGATGACAATAGCAGGTCCAAATGTCCTTATGGTAATTGAAAAAGAGTTTTTACAAACCATGGAAGAGAGTGAAGGTATAGGCTATGCATTGGTGTTAAGATCAAGAGAGGGAGATGAAGGCAAGGTGACTAAGAAGATAGAGTTACCAAAGGAGATTCAAGGTATGTTGCAGACTTACCAAGGCATTGTAAGTGATGGAAAACCATCAACCTTACCCCCTCAAAGAGCCATAAGCCATAGGATAGACCTTATCCCAGGAGCTACCCTACCAAACAAAGTTGCTTACAAGTTGGCCCCTCAACAAAATGAGGAAATAGCAAGACAAATACAAGAGCTCTTAGACCAAGGCCTAATTAGGAAGAGTATTAGTCCATGTGATGTACCCACCATACTTGAACCTAAGAAAGGAGGAACTTGGAGGCTATGTAATGACTCAAGAGCTATCAATAGGATAACTATAAGGTATAGGTTTCCTATCCCTAGGATTGAAGACTTGATGGACTTTTTAGGTGAAGCAAAGTACTATATCAAGATAGACTTTAAGAGTGGCTATAACCAAATAAGAATTCATGAGGGAGATGAGTGGAAGATAGCCTTCAAGACCAATGAAGGGCTGTATGAATGGCTTGTCATGCCATTTGGATTGTCAAATTCCCCCTCCACATTCATGAGGCTCATGAATGAAGTCCTCAAAGACTACATATGCAAGTTTGTGTTTTATATCTAGATGATATACTGATTTTTAGCATGACAAGGAGTGAGCATCTAGAACATCTTGATATTTTTTTCAAGAAGCTACATGAGGAGAAGTTGATGATCAAATTGGAGAAGTGTGAGTTCATCAAAATAGAGCTAGTCTACCTTGGGTTTGTCTTATCACATGGCAATCTGAAAATGGACAATAGTAAAGTGGAGGCTATCATGAATTGGCCTACTCCAAGGATAGAAATAGAGGTAAGGAGTTTTCATGGCCTTGCACAATATTATAGAAAGTTCATAAGGCATTTTAGTGCAATTTGTGCTCCAATGCTAGATACTATCAAGGGAGGAATGAAAACCAAGTTTGTTTGGAATGAAAATGCTAGCAAGAGCTTTGAGTTGTTGAAGGAGAAGATAGCTACCCAACCTATTTTAGTGCTTCCAATATTTGAGAAGCTATTCACCATTGAGTGTGATGCTAGAAATGTAGCAATTGGGGCTGCTCTAAGCCAAGAAGGTAGACCGGTGGCTTTCCATTCTGAAAAGTTGAGTGAGGCTAAGAGGAAATACTCCTCATATGACCTAGAAATGTATGCATTGGTCCAAGCTCTAAGAAAGTGGATGCATTACTTTCTTCCCAAGGAATTCAATGTGTATTTAGATAATCAAGCACTCAGCTTCCAGAATTTGCAAGAGAAGTTGAGTCATAAGCACATGAAGTGGGTTGAGTACCTACAAGCTTACACCTCTAATATCAAGTACAAGAAGGGTGTTCTAAATAAAGTGGTTGATGCATTGTCAAGAAGAGCCCTCACACTCCAAGAAATTCAGTTGAAAAGCATGGGGATAGATCATTTCAAGGATCTATATGTAGATGATGAGGACTTTGCTAACATTTACAAGGTGTGTGCTGAATACAAGAATCATTTTCATAGTAGATATGTTGAATACACTTTACAAAGTGATCTCTTGTTTAAGGGGAATCAATTATGTGTTCCTAGAGGCTCTATTAGAGAGAATTTGATTCAAGAAAAGCATGATGGTGCTTTGAGTGGTCACTTTGGGATCACTAAGACTCAAGACCTTGTTTCAAAGTTCTACTATTGGCCTAGAAAGAATCTAGATGTTAGGAGGTATGTGGAGAGTTGTGTTGTATGTCAAAAGGCCAAGGGCACTTCATCAAATGTTTGTCTTTACCAACCACTACCTATTCCTACTAGGCCATGGGAATGCTTAAGTATGGATTTTGTAGTTGGGTTACCCAAGACTAGACAAGGCATGGATAGTGTGTATGTGGTTGTGGATAGGTTTAGCAAGATGGCTCACTTTGTGCCATGCAAGAACACCAATGATGCCACTCAAATAGCCTCTCTATTCTTCAAATAAACTATGAGAATCCATGGGTTACCTATCAGCATTGTGTCAAACAGGGACACTAAGTTTATGAGTCATTTTTGGAAGACCCTTTGGCAAAGATTGGGCACCAACTTATCTTTTGGATCATCCTACCATCCCCAAATTGATGGTCAAACTGAGGTTGTTAATAAAAGCCTTGGGAATCTTCTAAGATGTTTGACTAATGAGTACGGTCAACAATGGGATTAGTTGATTGGGCAAGCTGAATATGCCTACAATGACACCATAAATAGATCCATAGGGAAGAGTACATTTGAAATAGTGTATGGACTACATCCTAGAGGTGTCTATGAGTTGAGAGATCTGAAAGATGGAGTGAAAGAAAGTGGGTATGCTGATGACTTTTCATATGCTATTAAAGAAGTTCATGAAATAGTGAGGAAGACTTTGACAAAGAACACCATGAAACACAAAGCTAAGGTGGATGAAACTAGAAGGACAATTGAGTTTAATGTTGGTGACTTAGTCATGGTGCATCTTAACAAGTCAAGACTTTAGAAGGGAGTCCCTCACAAGCTGAAAATGAGGAGGATAGGACCCTGTCCTATATTGGCTAAGTATGGTGATAATGCCTTCAAGGTTGAACTACCGGAGGATAGTGGACTGTCACCAATCTTTAATATTGCAGACTTAGTCCCTTAAAAAGGACCATAATCAGCCATAGAATAGATTCTTGATGATATAATCAAAGATGTGGAAGATTTGCAATTGCCTATTGTTGTTGTTACAGGACCAGACAGCATACTGGACACAAGAGTCTATAAAAAGACTAGAACAATAGAGTATAAGGAACACCTCATCAAGAGGTATGGAAAAAGTGATGTTGATGCCATTTGGATCAAGGAATTAGAGTTCAAGAGAATGGTAATTTATCCTCTCATCATCAATCCAAGGGTGGATTGAACTTCTTATTTTGGGGAGGATGGTGCAGGAGCACCTAGGCTACCTCCTTGTTTTATAAGTTTTGGCTTGTACTTGACTCTAGCCAAGTCAAGAAGTTAGATTAGTTTTCTTGAAGACCTTAGAAGGTCATTTGCAATGTTGGCTAAGTGAATTGGTCATTAGGACTAAGGTCACTAATTAGCCATTGTTTGTTGTTATTTCAATTTCCTAGTGCTAGGAGCTTAGCTAAGGTTAGAGTCTTAAATGTGTTCTAAACACATA
The DNA here is from genome assembly GCA_027943335.1 of Chamaecyparis obtusa. NCBI lineage: Eukaryota > Viridiplantae > Streptophyta > Pinopsida > Cupressales > Cupressaceae > Chamaecyparis > Chamaecyparis obtusa. The sequence goes on from BSBK01010506.1 coordinate 13,519, forward strand.
GAGTTATTGTAAACATGCCATATGCTCATAAATTGCCTTGGATCCTTGAAACATAGGAGGTTAGGATTCCTAGAATATAGGATCATGGCATAAATCAAAGATGCCAATTGTTCAAAAGAAGTTGTCATCAACATTTGCAATTAGTGCAAAAGTGACATGCAATTCGGGTATCTTTGGATTCCTTAATGTTTAGGAGATGGTGCTCAGCCAATAGGCTCTAAAATCAAGGAGTTGGCATCTAATGCTATGGGAGACTTGAATCTCAAGTTAGAAGTTAGATTGTAATAGTTTTTGGAAGCAAGTGAATAGAGCTCTGCAAGTTTTACAGTGAATATCAGACATTTTTGTGTTGACAGACGGGCTTAATGGATTCAAAGGCTGAATCTAATGATCAAATATTTTTCTATAGACTATTTTTAGACTTCTTCATTTGAAGATCAAGTAGTTTTGAGGTCGTTTACCTTCTAATTTTTAGTGATCTAGCTAGGGAGTCTATTTTGTTAGTGTTTTGAGGAGCTTAAGGAGTCATGGCTCCCCCATGAAATCTAACCATGGAAAATAGTTCATGTTAGATGGAAATGGTAGAGGAGTCAGTAGTGTATATAATTTTAGGATTTAGGAAGATTCAAAGTGTGGAGAGCTATTTGTATTACTAGGCCCTAGGCTAGCATTTGGAGCCCAGTTAGAGGTCTAGAGATGAAGATTTGAAGACTTTATGCAGGGTTCTACAACAAAGTACTGCTCTAGGAATTTTTTGAGTAGGTGATCACCATATTGAATCATTCTATCTAGATGGAGGTCATACCAATCAACTAGGATTTGGTTTGAGCAAATTTCAGACAAGTTTCACTGTTCAGTCCTAGAAATTAGGCCTATTAGGCCTATTTTCCTAGTTAGTAGGAACCCCATGTATGGTCATTGTCAGACCCAAAAACCTTATCAATGTTTTAAAACTTCCAAAAGGGTATCTGAATCAAGTTTCAGATTGACAAGTTGTTTGGGAAAGTTTTGTCAAAAAGGGGAAAAAGGGACTGGTAAAGGCTACAAGGAAATAACCTATTTTTAAGGTCTCCTATGGTGAACTAGTGAAGTCGATGGAAAAATGATGCAAGATCATTCCAAAATGAGTCAAATTGGAAAGGATATGAACAATTTCATGATGGATAAATTCCCTGCAATGAAGGATGACATTAGTGAAGGTTTAGCACTTAGAGCTTTCTAAGTGAGTGTGAAGAAGAGTACTAAAACTAGGGTGTTAGTCTTCTAAGGTGAAGCACAAAGGATAAAAATCTTGGAGAGGAGTTAGGATTGGGATTAGTTAATTATCTAAACCAATTAGGACCTAGGGGAGACTAGGTACCTAGAAGAGACAAGCTAGGTCTCTTGAGAAGTAGTGCAAGCACACCTTGGAACTCTCACATCAAAAATGCATTAATTACACCTTTAAAATATCCCCAAAGTCAAGATACTAGTTTAAGAGTTCAGAGAATTTGGGAAAACCATCTTCTAAACTCCATTTAGTCTTCAAACCTCATTTATGAGGGGAGAAAGATATTTGGAGAATTTATGGTAAGGTTACTCCTCCATTTACAGTTGTGAGTTAGTGGTTGAGTATGAGGCTATTTAGAGGGGTTTAGGTAGACTTTCTAGGTTGTTCACCCACTCTCTACTCTTAGAGACTTTCTAGAACTGGAAGGAATTCTAGAGACAAAGCCTAGGATAAAGGGGAAAAGATCTTCTCAAAATTATCATTACCTTAATCTTGGAAATAGGTTGGTTCTCATACTCTTTGTTTTTATGCAAGGTATTGTTAGAATATTAGATATGCTCGCATGGAGTCCTTATCATTTTGTTGATGAAACCCATTAAAGTTTGTGGGTGTTTAGTTTAATTTCTTGTTATGTATTTATTTTAGTATTGATATTTATTTGTTTGTTGTTAAGGTTGTTTTCAAGGCACACTCACCCTTGGGATGGTAGAGTAACCTTGAGGGGTGAAAGATTTAGCAAAAGCCTTGCTAGTGTAGAGTCTCCCCATGTATGGGAGGGATAAACATGGATGTTTTGGTCTCCATGATGCCAATTTTTGCCTATGGGAAATTGGGGGCCATAAGGAGTGTTCTTGGCTTAAAGCCATGGTTTTGTTGTGACAAGGAATTTGGAAAAGAGTTTTTTTTGAGCCCATGTGTGGCATTTGTTTCATTTATATCAACTTGGCTTCTCCTCATGGGTATGGTCCACTTTCACCCCACATTTAATGGTCTTTTGAAGGCCTATGTGTATGCCTTGGGTTTGGGAGTTTTATGTGTTTTCCTATTTGATAAGTTATTGTAAGTTTTCTTGTTTGTATATGTCCACTCTTTACTCCCCTAGCTCAGGGGTGGCATTGTAAAGGTCTAGTTTGGGAGGTGAGCCTCCATGGTTAACCTATATTTTATACAGGTTAACCTATATTTCATCAAAAAAAAAATTAGCATATATATTTATTATATGTAGTTATTATATGTTTGAAACTACAATTGAAATAATTGTTATATTGTCATTAATGTCAAACCTTAACTGGTAAGGCAGTTGCTCTCTAGTAGAGTACCATATCTTTTGATTGATGAAAAGGATTTAAAAAGAGGAGATAATAAGAGGACCTAGGGAAAGGTTGAGTTATGTGATACTACAATGGGTACTTGATTAGTTGACACATTGGCAAGGTAATGTGTTGTTTATCTTTAACACTAAGTGAAGAAGTAAGTTGATTTGAAGCATAGGCTTAACTGAGCAAAAGAGAAGAAATTTAGTTTAAGCTGAGTGATCCTAGTGTTGACCAAGCTCCAGTATAAGCCGAGTAAATTTTAGTGTTCACCGAGCATCACTAATTACTGAGTATCAAAGAATTAATTGAGCGAAGAGAGTGTTTTTTGAGAAGAATAGTTTTAGCGATGACCAAGTTATTCAGTGTTGACAGATTAGATGAACATGGTATTGATCGAGTGTCAATAATTTACAGTTTGTGAAGGAATTGAGAATCCTAGCCGTGATAGTTAAATTCTTGGGATATGTAAAACATGTTGACATTAAAGATGAATAGCCTAGAGCATTTAATGCATGGTAAACCATTTTCTAATGGATTCAAGGAGAAGTTTTGAGAAGTATCTAGAAGGATAAGGAGGAAAACAAAATGATGGAAGGATTTGATGAATCTGACCTAAACCTAAGATCTACGGAAGAGATTAAGCGACAAAAGATTAATCTACCTAATAAAGGAGGTATAAGGATGACCCAATTATGGGTTATGGACACAAGGAAAAAGAGGTTGATGTTATTGACTGGTGGATCTAAGTAGAAGGCTAAGAAGAACTATGAAGAGCTGAATGGAATTGAGGTGATTTCTTGAAGGGATTTCTGATCAGATCAAAGATGGAGATGGTAATGAAGGTCAATCAGTAAATCAACATATGAGCGGATTGGATATGTATTTTCAAAGTGAGTTGTATATTTCAAATCAAAACCTATTGTTACTTTCTAAGCATTGTATCAGTTAAAATTCTTTAATCAAGGTTGACCTAACAATCATTTTGAAAACCCTTTAATCAAGGTGACATTCTAATGGAAAGTTCTTAAGCCCTCTAACCAAGCCACTCCTAACAGGGTGATTAAATCCTTTAACGGGGTCACACCTAACAGTGTGTAGTGTAACCTTTAACAGGGTTGGCTTCTCACAGAGCTCACTTCAGTAGAGTAAAAATTTGGTAGCATGTTATTGGTGGTTTTTCCCATATTGGGTTTCCACGTTAAATCCTGATGTCATACTTGTGTGAATTTTATTTGATGTGTTATGTTGTTGAAAGTTTTATATTCTGCAAGTTGATTACTTTTGGACAATGGACTGCAAGTTTTATGTTACTGATATATTCTATAGAGATTGAATGCATTATTGAATAGATCTAAGTTTTTTGAAGTGTTTAAAAGTTGAATTGGTACATATGGACCCAAGGATAACTAATTCACCCCCCTCTCAGTTATTCTAAAATCATTCAAACAATTATAATCTACTATATATATTATTGAATCAAAAATAAATTTTCTAATTATATAGATATATACACATACATATACATATATATATGTATATATATATATAAGAAAATTGAGTACCTCTCTTTTTTACAGAGAATTTAAAATAATACAAATATAAAAATTAATTTAAAAAACAAAAAAATATATTAAAAAAATCAAAATTGGACGGGGAGAGGTCCAAAGCCCTTCCCCGCACCCATTTTTCTTAAGGTGAGGCCGCAATCTGCAAGGGACTACGACCACATCAGGGTGAGGTCGCAACCCGCAAAGGGACTGCAACCCCACCATGGTGAGGTCGCAGCCCACAAAGGTCTGTGACCCCACTATGGGGGTTGCATCCCTCAGGGGTTTGTGACCCTATGGTGAGGCTGCAATTTGCAAGGGTTCAGCCCTCCCTGTGATTTTTGGGGTTTCCCCAATATTTTATAACAGCATTTTAATTTCAAAAGGAATAATGACAACTATTTATAATATGGAAAGAAAAAAAAAGAAACACAATGATCTCTGTGTTTAAAACATAGACTTTAAAAAAGGAAGAATGAAGATTTTTTTATTTTATAAACAACACTTAATATATATTCAGTTTCATATTAAATTATCAAATTAAATTTAGTTGTCACTTTTGACTATGGGGAAAATTTGATTTCCCTATTAATTGATCTTAGTTGTCTTATTTGACCCTTTTAAGGAAATTAGATTTCCTATTAAATCTAATATTTACAAAAAAGATATTTATTTCATGTGACCTTTAAATAGGTTGTTTTTGGATTTTTAACCCAATAGAGCATTAATGTTGAAGGTTAATTTTATTTAACCAATTGAAATTAGCCATTTAATTATTTAAGTCAAATAAGCTTATTAAGGTAAGTTTATCGTAATAGTCCTGAATGCTTAATGTTTTTAATTAAATTTATTCATTAGGATAGAATAGATAAATTTAATAATGGAACTTAGCATAATTAAACATTATTATTTTACAAATAATGTTTTATTAAAGGTTATTTTAATGTAAAAATTTATAAGAGGGTTTTTTTGTAATTAATAATTAGACTATTATTAAACCCTAGGTCAATTTCCTATGTGATTAGGATCTTAATTAAAAGGTAAATTTATTAGTAAACTTAGTAAAGATCAAGTTTTGGGTTTAAACATTAGAGGGATAATTTTAGTCAACTTTAGTCAACTGATTCAAACTACTTATCCTATAGTGCTCCTATTAGTAAATTGATTGGAAAAATATATCAATGGCTTTAATCCTAGAGGGAGGTTGACCAAGTCAATGTTGGTCATGATGCCCCTTAGACCCATTTGAGGTCTTCATCTTATAGCTGTAAATTGCAACTGATTATCTAACTTAGACAACTTTACTGTTTACATAAAAAAAAGTGTTGATGTGTTTTTGCCCAACTTTTAGGCATGACATAGTTATAAATTTATAAATCACATTTTATACAATTGCTTATTAACATTTGTAGCAGGAAAATCTCTTAACCGAGTGGACTAAATATTCTTATTGTAAATCCTTGAGAGAGGTGACATTCTAGAAGAGTGTTCAAAGCCCTTTAACCAAGCCACTCCCAATAGGGTGAAGATACTAACAAATCTAAGGCAAATCCCCTAATAGGGTCACATTTAATAATGTGCATTGTAATCTTTAACAAGATTGGCTCTTAACCAAGCATACTTCAGAAGAGTATTTTGATTGGTGGGTGACAATTCCCACAGTGGTTTTTTCCCAAATTGGGTTTTCATGTTAAATACTGATGTCAAATGTGTTGAACCTTTATTGTGCATGTTATTTGTTGATTACTTAAAGTTGCTGATTAAAAAAGTTAATTTATTGTTGTTATTGGTTACTACTGAAGTTTATCTTACCGAGTTGAATCAGAGTTAAAGTTTTTAAGGTTTCAAGAATCATTGATTACTGATTCACCCCCTCTCAGTAATCCAACACATGAACCCTTCAAGACAAGGGATCCAAACACATTATGACCCAAGACCTATGGCATCATCAAAAACACTTCTTAATGCAAGATAAATGGAAGATTATAACCCAAACTTGGCATACCCTTCAAACTTTCAACCAGAGCATGAAATAATTCAATGGGGACCTCCACCTAATTATGAACCTATCTTCATTCTAATGAGATCAAATGTCTCTCAAACAACTTCATAACCTCTGGTGTCAGTCATACAAACAAGCCAATCAATACAAAGGTTTTCCCAAACAAGCACAAGTTCAATTGTGTCATCTCTTGAACACCAAGAAAACATGATTATTAAGAAACCTATTGTCACATTCAAATTTTTAAAGAAGTTTCTTTAAACATTATATCAAGAGGATTAAATAAATAATGCACCTGTGTCTAGCAATTCACAATTCCAAAATAATAACATGGATGACACACTCATTCATTCTCATGATTTTGACCTTGAAAAAGCATCCATGTCTCCTTGTATCCCTTTATACCCTAAACCTTCACAAAATAAATTTCCTCCATATTGAAAGCAAAATGATGATAAGAGAATACTAGGAGTGTGGTTAGCCAAAAATGAGAGAAATGATTTCAATTTATAGAATTTGCAAGAGAAATTGAAAATTTAATAATTAAGTGTACAAAAGGGCAATTGTCATAGATTATGGAAATTGAAAAGTTTGAAAGAGGAAATTTTCATTAATTATGATCATTTATGACAAATTGAATGCACAATTAGAAATTAGTGAGTTAAAAAAAGAGAAATTTTTCATAAACTATGAAAATATGACAAAAAAAAAAAGGGAAAATTGTCATAAACTATGATAATTATAACAAGAGGGGAAAATAAAATTGTCATAAACTATAATAGTCTATGACAAAAGGAGAACAGAAGGTGGAGGCTAAAAAAGGGAAGTGGAGGCTAGAAAAGTGTGTGAAGCACAAATTAAGGGATAAAATCCCATTTGGAAAAAGGAGGGAATTATTAAATTCTAAAATTTCCTTATTCCCACAAAATAGAAATTTAGATTTAGGAATTATGAAAATTCCATAAATCAATAATTAGCCAATTAATTAATTGTGAAACTTAGGAAAAAAGAATAAATAAATGTAATTTATTTATCAAAGCTAGGACTTAGGAATAAATTATGTGTTACTTACCCCTAAAGAATACAAATTAATTGATTTAATGACCAAATTGATAATTTTGATGATTTTGATGACTCTTATAATTTTGATAATGAATTGCATTGATTTCGAAAGCGATTGATTAGGTAAAAAATGAGGAAAATCGAGGAGAAATATTAGTGAATTAGGGATGAAAATTAGACATTGAAGACATGTTAAAAAAAGGGGGCACATAGGTGTTGACCATTTTTTAGTGTCTACATTTTTCCCCTCTTTGAGAAAATGTGATTATAAGTGTTGGTTCAAAGAAAAATAAATTAATCATGCCCTAGTTGATCAAAAGAAGGGAGGTAGTATGCCCCCTCAAAAAAATTGGTGTAAATTGATTTGAGGACAATTATTTGAGAATACTTGGACAAGTTTGATACACCCAAGATCTACGAAGGTGAGGAGAGAGGATAAGTCCATACAAACCTCGAGGGATTACAAATAACAAAGCACATCAAACACTTAAAATAAAAGGGTTCATTTTCCAATTGGAAAGGAAATATGATAAAAAAAACACAATTTATAATTCTTTTCCTTTCTGATTAAAATTACATGAGAATTTTTATTCATTAACCCATTAAGAAAGTAAATTGATCAAAATAGGAAAAATTGTTATTCTTTCCCTTCCTAATTAAAACTAGGTGAAAATTGTTGGTTCTTTGATCCACCTAATTATACTGTGAAAATTTTTGGGTTCTTTTATCCCACTAATTAGGCTACATGAAATTTGTTGTCAATTATCTTCCTAATTAGACTATGTAAAATTTATTGTCCATTTAGCCCACTAATTATTCTATGTTCATTTGTAGTTCATTTTAAATACTAATTAAACATTGTGTTTTGTTGCCTGTCTAAAAGAACAAATCCTACAAATATCACAAGTTAGACTCCCAAGTGCACAAGTCTTGTTCTTTTACCTACAAAATACATCAAAAAACACCAAACCAAATCAGATTTTGCATGTTCACGCCGGGTTCACCAATTGTAAGACTAGAAAAAGGTATAGAAAGCATAAATGAGATAACCAAAAATATCATAAATAATATATGCAAACCGATCTAATCCTATCATAAAAACCACTTGAAATATAAAGGAAATAAACAACAATAAAAGCCCCTTCAAGTGTAATTCTCATGTTCTCCTTTCTTCTCCATTGAAGTTGATTGATGTAGCTCTATAATCTTGACAAAATATGTACAAAATATTGAAAGAAAAATGGACTATAATGAGAATACTATGAGTGTGGTTAGCCAAATTAGTGCAAAGAGACTCAATTTATAGGGTTGAGAGGCAAAATGCAAGAAAGGGAAAGTTAGTGTGCAACTTGAAAATATGTCATAATTATGACAAATTGAAATAACAAATTATTATGCACAAATCAATGCAATTAGGCGAAAGATGGAAGAATAAAGATGAGGCTAATTAGTAGGCAATTTGGAGGCCAAATTAGTGGAAAAAGGGATAGGGAAGGTGGGAGGAATTTGGAGGCTAATTAATAGGAAATGATGAAGCATAAATTAAGGGAATGTGTAAGCGTCATAATTTCAAATTTTGAAAATTCATTATTCCTTCAAAAGGACAAATTAGGAATTAAAAATTTCAAAATTCAAGGAAAAGGGAACAATTAATTAAAATAAAATTGATTAATTGTGGGAACATAGGATAGGGGAAATTAATCTAATAAATAGATTAATACAAAAGGGACAAACTATGGGTTATCTATCCCAAGGAGATAAATTAGTAAAAATTATTGACTGAATGATGACATAGGATTGAAAAGGGTTTGGTCTTGAATGATTTGGTAAGTGTTTGAACCAATTTTGATGATTAAAAACTAATTAGGGAACAACACAACATCGATGAACTTTGGCAATATGTGCGATCGAGGATGACAAGACAAAATAGCATTGATGAAATTTGGCAATACTATTGAGTTGAGTGATGGTGATGAAATAACATCGATGAAACTAGAAAATGCTATTGGATTCACTTGGATTAGGATGGCAATGAGTCATCAATGAACTTTGACAATGCGCTCAAATTGGATTGATTTGAAAGAGACTTGATCGGTCATCAATGAACTTGGACAATGTCCTAAAATTGTTTTAATAATTATATAATGTGTTTGAAGTGATTTTAGATTGATTATGATTAATTCAAAATGATTTAGGAAGGTTTGACATGATGTAGGATCAATTAGGATCAGTTTAGGAATGTTTAGGATTAGTTTAGGAATCTTTAGGATTGATTTGGAATGATTAGGATTGGTTTAGGAATGATTAGGAATGTTTAGGATCCATTTATGAATTATTAGGAACATTCCAATGATGATTTAATCTTACTCACTTTGGCCAAAGAGATCAAGGCTATGATTTCAAGATGCATGAAATGTTAGAATGCAGAACAATGTTTTGATTGTAATGCAAAAATGATAACACAAAGACTAGTAGGCTCGAACCATTTTTAGATGTCTATAGGAACCAGTAAGACTCCTTATAAAATTTTCTTTGGTCATTTTCCTACAGTAAACTATTTAGAATTTTTGGAAGTAAGTGTTATATTAAGAGAGATGAGGATATTGGAAAGTTTGATCTTAGAAGTGATGAAGGGATATTTCTTAGATATTCTACTAAGAGAAAGGTATATAAATTTATAACTATAGACTAAAGAAGATTTTGAAAGTGAAAATTTTAGAGTTTATGAGAATGTGCAGAGATCTGAGAGAACTTTCAAAAGATTGTTGAAAATATCAGAGTTTTGGATTTGGGTGTGCTGACATTAATGTTTTTTCATTGATGTCTGTTGGAAATATAATTGGGAAATGTGATACTGAGGGGGGGGGAAGTGAATCAGATATCACCTACTAAACCATTCTCATAATGAATAAAAATTTTGCATAGCATCAACAATACTTGATTATAACCAAATAACTAATATACTAAAGAACATCCATGAAAGTACTCATAACACAATGTTTTTGGTTACCCAGAAACCCTTGAAAGGTAAAACTGGGGTGGGCATGACACCCACAAATCTTCACTACTATAGTAATAAATTTTCCTATTAGGGCTTACAAAATTTGATCAAAACTTGATCTACCCTGTGAGGGGTCTGCCCTGTTAAGAGATAAAAGACTTATACAGTCTACCTTGCTAGGATTTGAAACTTACAACAAAGTAAGCACTCGGTTAAGAGATTACAAAAAGTATGTTAGGACTACTCAATTAAGAGATTTACCCTAATACATTGGTTAGAATGTCTCAGTACCTAATCTTTTAGTTTGCACTGTATGCAGATTACAGATCTTCTCTTTACTGTATTGAATTGATCTCTCTTATCAGATTTATCTCTATTATGTCCTTTCACTACTTAGCTTAGTCATTGAACTCTGTCTGAATACTTCTCTTCACTGAATAATACCTATCTACTTATTCCCTTCACATTTTCTATCCCTCACTACTACATTTTAGGGTTTAGATCTAATCCTTATATAATTAACAAAACATCTTCATGATTCAAGATATACAGCTCAGATTAATTCCTTTTCCTGCTTAAGCCTTACTAATTTCTGATTTGCCTTAGGTATTACATAGGGATTAATGATTGATAAGTAGATGCATAATTACCTCTGTAATTATCTCAAAAAACAAAATACAAAACATGAATGTTGGCCAAAATGGTTTACCTCAATCACTGTGCCAAAATAAACTCTTATGTCATTCCTGGCTAACTCAGCAAATGCAGTTCCTGATACTTGGCATTCACTATACTTGGCATATGTTGATATCTCTGGCACTCGGTAATCATTTCATATATGACTCGGAAAAACTAGACTCGGTATACTAAAAAAATACATAGTGACCATAAGTTTACTCGGCAGTACTACTACTCGATAAGTAAACATTACATAGCTCAGCCTTTACATAATGACTCGATCGCAGTGATGACCAACCATCATTGCCTAGATAAATGACTAAGTGTGGGTCACTAATAGTCAACAAAACTATAGAGATCTACAATCTCCCCCTTTGACATTAGTGGAAAAAACACTTTGTCATGATATTACATCTGTATTTTCAAAAATATGTAGTATAAGAAAAATACTCCCCCTCGGATATATATACATTCAAAATTTTATAAATTTGGTTACCTCCCTTTGTCATGTCATGTCATTTTACTTCCCCCTTGATTTTGACACGGCGAATGTCTTCTGGAGTGGGGATCTCAAAGTATTTCTCTAGAAATGGTTTGTGCAGCATCATAACCATGTGTAGTGTAGTTTCCCATCCTCCAATAGCAACAGTTAAAAATTTAGACTGCACTTCTAGCTCGGTAGCTAGATTGATTAGGCTCTTAGTAGTAGACAGATTTGGATCCTTCTGGGTTAATTCCTTAGCCTTGACCAACTTTCTCTGTATGGCCTCTAGGTGAGGTGTTAAAATTGTTTGCATAGAAAGTAGGCGAGATCTAATCTTTCCATCATTAGCCATTAGTTCGGCTATCTTTCCTTGTGTATGCATGATCTTGGCATAATGGTTGGAACTGTTTTCTACATCCACACTTAAGGACTGACTGGTGGATTTGAGTTCTTGCTGTAGTTTATCGATCAAGCATTGGTTATCCTCAGTGAACTGTTCTACATTGCAAAGTTTGGTGAGTAGAGAGTTTCCATTTACAATTACTTCTTCGGTCTCTACTACCAAAGTGGAAAGTGCGACCTATTTAACTGTAATCTTAGTAGATACTTTCTCCAGCATCTTGGTCTCGAACTTTCTTTCTGACCACTCAAACAACTTATCACTGGCACTGCTTGCTTCATTATTTACCTTCTGAACAATATGTACAAGTTGTTCCAATATGGGAGTGGGACTATTTACATCTGACAACTCATAAACATCATTAAATATGTCTTTAATTTATTATAGAACCTATTTCTGCTGATGTTCTCTTCTCAGTTCTTCTTGTCTTCTTTTCCTTGTCAATAAATCTTTCAATATCTGCATCTGCTCATAAGATAAGTTATCAGAATCACATTTAGGAATAACAATAACTTCATCAATGGTTACCTCTAGTGAAAAGACTTCTATTTTTTTCTTGAGTTCCTTTTTTGGTGTGCTCCCACTTGACATTTCTATAAGAGATTGTATTACTTCTTGTTATGTAGGCTCCTGTACCTCAATAGCTTTGTCTTTTACTTCTTTTCCTTTTGTTCCTTTATCCTCCACATGACGACTAGTAGCTTTTTCTTGGTGTATCTCCTTGGTAGATGTGGGTTGAATTACTAGTGTTGGCTTATCTGGTTCCTCGGTAGTACTTGTACTAGATAACATGTCAACTGTAATAACTTTAGATTTAGCGGGGGTAGTGTTACTAGTTGATGTCCCATCAATTGTCGAATAAGATTTGACTTGAAAAAGTACAATATTACTACCTGGAAAAGATGTATCTTTTTCTTTCTTGGCCTATATGTCTTCCTCAGTTAATATTATATTCTTAACTAGGGTATCCTGTGTTATATCAACAATGTGAACTTCTGGTTCCTTCTGCATTTCTTCTACCTTAGGAGCTTCTGTCTCCAAAATGGGTGATTCCATTACATTTAATTCTATGGTAGGCTCAACATCCTTAGATGTACTAGCACCATTGTCTCCATCTTTTTCAATCAACAATCCAAACACTATCTTCCAAATCTTGACACTTTCCTATACAACATCCTCAACCTTGTGTTGAAGGATTAAATAAGCTCTGAGCTTAGGATCAAATTTTTCTCAGTGTTTCTCCACAATTTTTCTAATGTTGGCAGGGGTGAGACTTGATTCCACTTGTGCTAAGGTTCTCTCCCTCTTTTTTTTTTAGTATTAAGAGCATATTTCCATTTTTGTGCAACCCTGTTTCTTAGCTCCTTAGGGATTTGGTTCCCCAACTAAATAGGTAACATCTTGAAAGTGCAAAGCATTTCAAGAATAGCATCTTCAACTTTTTCTTTTTCTCCTATACTTAGACTTTCAAACTTTAATTCTTTCAAGTCATCCACTCCTACAGAGTTTGTGATTTTGTGGCATATTTCATCCATAGTAGTTTTAACATCCTGCAATGCAATCTTCTTCTTCAACTCTTCATCACTTTCAATTTCTTCATCATCTTCTTGTTCCAACACAAGTTTTATTCTAGGCCTTTTATTTTCTTTACTCGACACTGCCTTAGGTTGTGCGGGTTTTCACTTACTAGATGTAAGGGATTTCTTGGGAGTTTCAGCAGCTACTCCCCTTTTTCTAGGCCTCAGCATAGGTGTCAAAGACACTTTAGGTTTTAGTATCCTTTTCTTGGTTGGGGGCTCAGCAATTACTGGTTTCTTTCCTTTCTTCTTTTCTACTTGATTCTCTTCTTCTTCTTTCTCACTATCACTAGATTCACTTGGTTTATATTCTCCCAAACCTTGGGTTAATTCTAGTGGAGCATCCTTTTCTGATTCTTTCACATATTTATCCACATTCTTTACTATCTTCTTTCTTTTCCTCTCTAAAGTTGTAGCTGTTAAACCCATAGAGATTTTAGATTTGGCTTCATCATATGTTCCAAAGTAGGGCGCCTTACTATCAATTTCTTCAGCAAAGAGGGTTGTAATAGTAGTAGTAGCTTCATCTATATTAACTTCATAGGGTAGTGGCCTAAGCCATGAAACCCTAGGAAGAACTACTTGTGCATAAGTGAAGTCTGTGTCAACTAGAAAGCATATATCATTACTGTACTTTTCAACTAATGACACATGGATTCTACTCCTTTTCCTTATTTTCTTTTAAATTCAACAAAATAGTTGTCCATCACTCCATTAAAACTATCTCCTATTTGACCTATGAACTCACTGATTTGCACAGTAATGGGTTTCTACTTGTCCCATATCACACCTCCATGAGTAGGAAAACTCTTCTTTACATAAAAGAATAGATAGATTAGCAAAGAAACAACTTACACATTGAATTCTTTGCAGTCTGGATTGAGTTGAGGTTCTTAGCAAGCTGATTCAACTGGAGCTCGACAAGATCATACGTGGGTCCTTTCTTAATGATTTTCCTTGCCTGGTCCACTACCATACAAGGACACTGTCCAACCTGGATTGGTAGAATTTGTGCAAGATAACCCTAATAAAAAAGTCAATTTCTAGATTTGTAATGGTGGAGATCGTCATTCCACATTTGTTCCATACTGCTTGTGTGTTTGCCTGAATTTATTCTTTGCTTGAGCACTTCATTATCCTTTTACCTTGAATCGTAGGGTATCCAGTGACTTCTTGGATCATTTCCTTTGTTATCTTCATGGGTCCATCTTCCAACCATAGTTGCATGTCATGAACTCAAATCAACACTATTTTTATCCATTCAACTTTAAAATTCTATGGGAAATCTAGGGCATGCACTAACCCTTGTTCAACAACCAATTTATACTCTGGCTTCAACACTCCATTAACACATAACTTATAATATGCCTCCCTGATCTTGTAATCTCTGATTTCCCCAATTTTTCACATATAACATGACCTAATATCGTTCATCATCAACACATTTTCTAGAATTGAAGATAGGGCTCTAGACAAATCTCCTTTAATCGCAGATTCTAAAATTGTCTTAAAAGTCTATGGCTTGCAAACTTCATTTCTTACCAATTGTGTGTTGAAAACTTCCATCCCTTGCTTCTTCACTGTAGCAAATGATGATGCCATTTTAAATTTTAAATTTCAAAAAGAAATTTTTTCTCGGTAATGTACCTTTTTCTCTCATAAGTATCATGTAGATGATTTTTGTTGATGGCACACTATAGAGATTTGGAATCATCTTTCACAAACTAGTTGCTCACACTCTGAATCTCTCAAAGAAATCTCAATTCACTAGGTGAAATGAAATGAGCGATAACTCTCTGCTTTATAGATTCAAAAAACTAGAATTAGGGCCTCATAAATGCTCTGTACAAAATGTGTAAGTGGAATACAACTGTCTCCACAAACTCATGCTAACCTTGGCTAACACAAGCTCAGTCAATATAACTGTTATGACAAAACTCGATATCTATAGCATCTCGGCAATAACAAGTTCTCGGCATACACTAATAACTCGATCAGGATACTGAAACTCAGCATCAAAAATGAAATTTTCTATTTCACTCAGATATGTCCTAATGCATCTTTATCTATGCAGATTGGACTTCTACTCAATCTTTATGTTAGGAACTGATGTAAAATAAAGCTTTGTAAAATTTAGTTCCAAACATACCTTCTATGCTTAGTTAGAAGAAGTGTGATCACCTAATCCATCAGATTGGGTGACCTCAAATGTGCTAGCTTCACTAGTGCTTCCTTCTTCTTTCTTCTTCCATGTCTTGTCCATCTGATTTTTCAATTTTTCACAGATATCTTCATTCTAATTCTGATAATTTCTTGGCATAGGTGATCTACAATATTTCTTAAGGTGACCTATCTTATTACATTTGTAACATACCAAGCTTCCATTCATCCATCTTTTGGATCTGCCTCTGAAATGAGTCTTCATGCAATTTTCTCCAATGTGTCCATATTTTCCACAATAATGACAACTGTACCAAGTGTTGTAATCCCAATTGTATGAGTTGTTCTTCATAAGAAACTTAGTCTAATCATTTGATGACCATCATGGTTTAGATCTGCATTCAAATGCTCTATGCCCATACTTCTAACAGTTGAAACAATTGCCTTGAAACTTTAGTGAGTTAGGTGGGTTACTAACCTTAGACCTACATTCATGTGCATGATGTCCATGTTTCTTATAGTTAAAGAAATGTCCATTGAACTTAGGTTTAGAATCAAACTTACCATGTTTTCTTTTGCATATGTTGGTTGTATGTCCTGGCTTTCCACAGTGATGGCATGTGGGCTTTTTGTTCTTAGGTTTAGCATTCTTCTATTCTCCATTCTCTGATGATTCTCCTTCTTTAGTAGATGAAGCATGTTCATTGAGTCCAAGTCAAGATCTATCATTAGATCTTCTAGGTGACCTTAACAGTTCTTCAAAATATTTTACAGCTTCATTGGGTTTGTTCATCCTTTCATTGATTTCCTTTTTAGATCTTAGTTCATTCCTCAATTGATCATTCTTAGACCTCAGTTGGTTGATTTATATGTCTTTCCTACCTAATTCTTGATTAACCAGCAGTAGTTGATTTACCATGTCCAGTTGATTACTAGTCAACCTTTGCATGTCACTTGTCATTTCATCTAATCTCATTGAAATTTGTCTTTTGTCTTCTTCAGCCATTATCTCATCATCTTCAGATTTCTTTTTCTGTTCAACTACTTCACAAAGTCTGACAGATTGAATTTCCTGTTCTCTCTTTAGATTCCTGATGTCATCATTCAGTATGGTATTCTTCTCCAGTAACTCTTTTATAGCTTTTTCACTTTCTGCAGAGTTCCCATTATCAAATAATCTAGTTGTATCTTCTTCCTGATATTGTGATTCATTTTTCTAATTAAAAATTTCTCTCCTTTTGCTCAAGGATTTCTTCAGTTTGCTTCTGGCTGCTTCCAGTTGTTGTAATGCTAGATGTACATCAATTTTTTGATTCTCTATGACCTTTCCCAACTTACATACTTCCATCTCAAGATATTTTTCCTCAAGTGGTTAGACTTTCTATGAGAAACCTTAGAGCTTGAATACCAATTGTTGGAAATATAATTGGGAAATGTGATACTAAGAGGGGGAGGGTGAATCAAATATCACCTACTAAACCATTCTCATAATGAATAAAACTTTTGTATAGCATCAACAATACTTGATCATTACCAAATAACTAATATACTAAACAACATCCATGAAATTACTCATAACACAATGATTTTGGTTACCCAGAAACCCTTGAAAGGTAAAACTGGGGTGGGGATGACACCCACAAATCTTCACTACTGTAGTAATAAATTTTCCTATTAGGGCTTACAAAATTTGATCAAAACTTGATCTACCCTATGAGGGGTCTACCCTATTAAGAGCTAAAAGACTTATACAGTCTACCTTGCTAAAGGATTTGAAACTTACAACAAAGTAAGCACTCAAAAAAGTGATTACAAAAAGTCTGTTAGGACTACTCAATTAAGAGATTTACCCTGATACACTGGTTATAATATCTCAGTACCTAATCTTTTGGTTTGCACTATATGCAGATTACAGATCTTCTCTTTACTATATTGAATTGATCTCTCTTATTAGATTTATCTCTATTCTATCCTTTCACTGCTTAGCTTGGTCACTGAACTCTGTCTAGATAGTTCTCTTCACTGAATAATACCTATCTGCTTATTCCCTTCACATTCACTATCCCTCGCTACTACATTTTAGGGTTTAGATCTAATCCTTATATAATCAACAAAACATTTTCATGATTCAAGATCTACGGTTCAAATTAATTCCTTTTGCCGCTTAAGCCTTACTAATTTCTTATTGGCCTTAAGTATTACATAGGGATTAATGATTGCTAAGTAGATGTGTAATTACCTCCATAATTATCTCAACAAACAAAATACAAAACATGAATGTCGACCAAAATGGTTTACCTCAGTCACTGTGCCAAAACAAACTCTTATGTCATTCCTAGCTAACTCGGCAAATGCAGTTCCTGATACTCGGCATTCACTATACTCGGCATATGTTGATATCTATGGCACTCAGTAATCATTGTATATATGACTCGGAAAAACTACACTCGGTATACTACAAAAATACATAGTGACCATAAGTTTACTCGGCAGTACTACTGCTTGGTAAGTAAATAGTACATAGCTCGGCATTTACATAATGACTCGGTCACAGTGATGACCGACCATCATTGCCTAAATAAATGACTAAGTGTGGGTCACTAATAGTCAACAAAACTATAGAGATCTACAGATGTCAACATACATATTGATGTCTCAAACAATGTATTCAGGACATTCGATAAGGTGGATTTTAGTTGTTTAGATATTATACTTAATATATTAAGATTCAATGGTGAGGTATTGTTATAGTATTTATGTCAATACATAGGTTTGTAGAGGTTGGTTTGACAGTTTGAGTAAAATGTGATTGAATTTTTGGTCAATGGTGTTACAGTGTTCCTATGAATAGTGGTTGTGTATTTGGTTAGGTATGACTTGGATGTGATGTTTAAAAGATTGTGAAGCTGGTTATTGTATGATACATTATCATTGTGACCAGAGATAGTGTTGTTCATGATTTAGAGTACAACAAGTTATCCTTTGTTATGTTTGAGGTCAGTATTTTAGTGTTCATGTTGATTGGAGTTAAAGATAAGTTTGGGTTTCATATTGGAGATGATGTGAAGGTTTTGGATGGTATTCATGTTTCTTGTTGGTGTTCTTGGATTGTGTGATGATCATGTTGTTGGTTCACATTGGTTGTGGTGATCGGATTTTTTGCTTTGGTAGTGTGTTGGTGTTTCTTCATTTAGGTCCTAGCCAACTTGATGGAGTAACATGTTGTAATTATTGGTGATGCATTAGTGATGATATAGCATGTTCAAGGATAAATATTTGGGTCCTATATAAGTATTATCCAACTTGATTTGGATTTTATTGATGATTGAGAATAATTTTTATATATTTCATTTTATTAGGTGTTAGTCGACCTAGTGGTTGATTATTCTTTGTAATTGTTATAAATGAGAGATCATTTTGTAATTAATGTGTGTGAGAGAAAGGATTGTGTATATATGTTCTTTACATAAGGAGGGGTTTTTTTACTTTATTGGAACTATATTGGTATAGGAGATTCTATTTGTTAGTTTGGTTGTAAGGTTTGTATGTCCACCCTTTTTTAATTGAATTTAGATTGGTGAACTTGACTCAAGGCCAGATTTGAGATTGTATTGTGAAAAGTGAGCTCTAGGAAGTGAGCCTACAAATTAGGCTATAATCCTATGGTTGCAAGTGCATCCTTTGTTCTCTATTTTTCTCTTAACTGGGTAGTACTTTTAACAAAGTACACTCATCTAGTGGGTCTAACTTCCACCAGGGTCTTCCCTTAATTAGGTTTCCTCGAGAATAAATCTTTATGTTCAATGGCTTTTGGTGTAGATCTTGCATTATTATTTATCTTTCAGATCAAGTGGATAAAGTTAAATTAATGTAATTACATAAACATAACTGATTAACCTCCCTTCTTAGTTATTCTTGCCTCCTTTTGGGCCTAACAAGACCTTGTAGGTATGACTTAACTGAAGAGGATAATCCAATTATGGAAGTACAAAATGAGAATTAGAATCAGAATGGTCTAAAAGAATAAGGTGAACCTATGGAAAATTAGGAGGATGTTTTTACCAAAGGATCTACTAAAAAACCTATTTTGAAGACTCCATGGCATGTAATAATTAATCATTCTGAAGATGCTATTATTGGTAATAAGAATAGAGGTGTTCAAACTGTAGGAAAAATTGCTAGAGAAGAAACATGTTTGATATTTGAGTTTGAGCCTAAAGATGTAAATGAAGGATGTAATGATGAAAGTTGCTAAAAGAAATAAAGAAGATCTTGATCAGATTGAGAAAACTAAGACCTGGATTCTTGTTCTCAGACCTATGAACAGTAACGTGATCGAAATTAAATGAGTATTCAGAAACAAGATGAATGAAGATGGTAAGGTGATTTGGAACAAAGTAATTGACTGGTTTACAAAGGGTATTTTTTAGGATTAGGTAATACTGAGAGGGGGGCTGTATTAGTATTATATCACTTTAATTTAAACTTCAACCAATTACAAATAAACCATATTAATGCATAAATTAAAAGAACATAAATGCACAACACATAACTCATAACACCATGATTTGTTATCAAGGAAACCCTGTCCAAGGGAAAACCCTAGTGGGGATGGTACCCACAACTATGCACTCAAATATAGTATCACTGTTAGGAGATCTAGCCCTATTAGGAGCTGATTATTACATAGTACATTTCCTTCCTAGAGGAATACAAAACCCTGTTAAAGGCGGTGAGCTTATAACTCTTACAATCACAATATTGTCATAAAGTGTTCTTCAAAAATAACAATACAAGCATCTAATATGCTTATATAGTTCCAGTTATAGCTTTGTCAAACATTGATCTTGCATTTGCTCTCTTTTCTCAAATTTGCATCTATCACATCATCATCACAATCACACTTATCGCTTCCTCAAAACACTCTATGTTGGATATTGCTAATGCATGGGGAGGTGATTGAGACATTTAATATGTTTAATCACTACGTTACTGAATGAGCACTCATACTGTTGTCATTTTTTTTTTTTCACTGATGTCAACATATGTTTCTATGAGGAGATCAGACTGGTTATCACAATGTATGGACACTGTACGGATGTTTCAGATGCTGTGAAGACAGATGAGAGTTTAGGACGGTGTTGTGATCTTATATCCAAGATTGCATCATGTAATGTTTCATATTGGATGAGTTACAAATGTTTTGGTGAAGATTGGTCACTGACTGTGACAGTCAGAAATGACAGAGTTAGTCTTTGTGTTTTGTGTATAGCTTACAAGTGATATGGAATCAGTGCATGTGAACTTCAGAGATGAAAGACAGTGTATTGAAGAATTTTCTATGAATTGCGCAAGGTACAAAATGTAGGATGACATCAGCTGTGGCATGTGTTCTGGAAGGTGATCTATTTGGAAGCTGACTATAGAGATGCAGCTTGTATGATGGATGGCGAACTTGAATTAAGGGTGTTGGTCCTTAATTGTTGTAATGTAATTATTGTATACTTAATCTAGATACCGTGTGTATCTTAGCAAGGGTTTATGTAATTATTTGTAATTAGGAAAGCCTTATGGGATGACCTATTGATGATAATTGTATTAAGGTATAAATGAAAGGTCTTTTCTTTGGAAAAGATATCGATGAGAAGAAGATGATATAGAGAGGTTTTGAAAGCTATGAGCTTGTGTCTGTTGTATGTAGAGTAGAGGTTTGTTGGTGGACTTCATTGGGACTGATCAAGAAAAGATAGTTGCTTCCAAACAGTTCAAAAGATCATGTATTTCTTCATATACATGTGTGTTGCAAACATTGAGTTTTGAAGGTGGACTTAACCTTCTTTGGGCAGTGAGCCCTCCTTTTTGTTCTTGACTCCTAATAGGGTCCGTCCTCTAATAAGGACTATGTACTGTAATGTTTCAATAAGCTCCTAACGGGGCTATATATTCTAAAAAGGATAACTATACTCTCAGTACATCATTTTTGGGTGCCAATTCCCACTAGATTTTTTACCTTTAACAAGGTTTCCCCAAGACCAAAATATTGTGTTATTGTGTTGGCATTCATTGTGTTCATTGGATCTGATATTGTTGCTACCTAAAGTTTAAATTTTAATAATCTATCATACAACTGATTCACCCCCCCTCTTAGTTGTATTGTGGACTATTATTCCTAACAATTGGTATTAGAGAAAGTGGTCCTTAGAGAGAAATATTAATAGCTTGAGGTGATTCTAGAGATGGCATTCTATAGGAAGGATAGTCCAAAATTTGATCCTGAAAACTTTGATAGTTGGAAGAACAAAATGTGAACTCACCTATTTTGTTTGGGGATTGACTATTGGTTGATTACAAGGAGCAAGGTGGCTATAAAGACCGAAGATGAATTGACAACACCTACTAAGGATGAAAAGAAGATATTCTCACTTAACATGATCACAAGAGAAGCATTGATCAACACACTCTCTGAAGGAGAGTTTACTGAAGTTAAAGACTTGGATTCAGCATACCTGATTTGGGAAAGATTAGAAGCACTATATGAGGGAGACAAGTATACCAAACAAGAGAAGTTAAAAAAGTAGAAGACAAAGATGGAGAAGCTACAAATGAATGAGAATGAGAGCATTAGGGCTTATGTTCAAAGGGTTACAGAAGATGTAGTTGGAATCAGAAATGGTGGAGGCACTTATGATGAAGATGAATTTATTGCAAAGATCCTTAGATCTTTGACACCTTCTTACAAGTTCAAGACTATGTCTATTCAAGAAACTATACCTCTGACTCTGAACTTTAATAGAGAGATGTTGATTACAAAGATAACTACCTTTGAAGCTGTAGAATTAGGAGAGGTTGTACCTAAAGTTGAATCTACATTTAAGGCATCTCCACACAAGAAAATTGTCTTCACTTCTGAGCACCGGCAAAGAAGACCTAAAAGAAGAGCTTGGTGAGTATGTTGAGGAATGGGAACATATAATGGTAGAAGAAAGAAAGATGGATGAACTTTTTTCATTGATTGCTAGAAGAGAAAAAAGAGGTAAGGGCAAGTTTGAAGGCAAGTTACCCTTGAAATGTTTTTCATGCAATAAGCTAGGTCATTTTTCATCTAGATATCCTACAAGAGTTACCAAGTACAAACCTAATTATGACAAGATTAAAAGGGACAAAGAATGTTATTATGCTAGTGAAGGCATCTCTGATGATGATGATTTATATTATGAAGAGATCATATTTGTTTCTCTTAGAGATGAGCCAGTGCATGAGGAAAAAGCTTTAGTATCTCATGTTGACAAGAAAACTAAATGGATAATAGAAAGTGGTTTTTCTTATCATATGACTGGGGATAAGAACAAGTTTGTTAAATTAGTAAAGTATGAAGGTGGTGTTGTGAGGTTTGGGGAAAATCTTCCTAAATCTATCATAGGAGTAGTATCTATTACTCTAGATGGAAAGACTAATACAGATAATGTACTGCTTGTTAAAGGATTAAAACATAAATTTTTGAGTGTTGGATAGTTAATGGATAAAGAGTTTCAATTAAGTTTTTTCAATGGAAAATGTTTTATCAGAAGTAAGGCAGGTAAGATGATTTCACTCGAGTGAATTAAATACATCTGGAGCCTCTTTCTTTGTTGCAAAGGTTGATAATAGTTGGTTATGGCATAGGAGATTTTGTCATGTTAATTTTGATAACATTGTAAAGGCAACTATGACTAATGCAATGAGAGATCTGTCAAAGATTGTGAAACCATCTAACATTGTTTGCAGAGAGTGTGTCATGGGAAAATAGGCTAGAAATAGTTACAAAAGAAAATCATATACATCAAAAGAGAAGTTGGAGCTAGTACACATAGACCTATGTGGACCTATAAGGATAAAATCATACTATGGTGAAAGGTATTTCATACTCTTTGTTGATAATTTTTCTAGAATGATGTGGGTCACTTATTTGAAAGAAAAATCAGAAGCATTTGATAAATTCAAGTTGTTCAAAGCAAAAGTAGAGAATGACTTAGGTTTAAAGATTAAGTGTCTAAATTCAGATAGAGGTGGAGATTTTACTTCAGACTTTTTCAATTTATACTGTGGAGAGCATGGAATAAAGAGACAAACATCTTCTCCTAGGACTCCACAACAGAATGGGATAGCAAAGTGAAGGAACATGACTATACTTGATGATGCTAGGACAATGTTGCTTGAAGGAAATGTATCTCATGTACATTGGAGAGAGGTTGTTGGAACAACAATATATACATTGAACATAATTCAAATCAGAGAAGGTACAAGTAAGACTCCTTATGAATTATGGTTTGATCATACTCCTAATATAAAATATTTTAGAATATTTGGTAGTAAGTGTTATATCAAGAGAGATGATGAGATAGGGAAGTTTGATGCTAGAAGTGATGAAGGATTTTTTCTTGGTTACTCTATTAAGAGAAAGGCTTACAAATGTTTCAATCTGATAGTGAGGAAGATGATTGAAAGTAACAATGTAAGAATAGATGAAAATTTTCAAATACAAGAAAGAATGTATGACAGTAATCAGATTTCAGAGATTAAAGAAGCTACTACTACTACAGAACGAGAAGAACTTGTTGAGACAGAAAGTGAAAAAGAGTCTTGTGATGTTGGCACAAGTGAGGCTATTGAGACTCCTAAAACACCAAGGTATGTAAAGAATAACTGGTGTAGGGGCACCAAGGACCAACAAACAAACCATGGAGAATATGAAATCAACCATGAAGATATTGAAGTCGTCTAATGGAAATCAGAGGATAAAGAAGGACTATTGGGTTCTAAATGATGTAAATGTTAGAATAACTGAGAGGGAAGTGAATCAGTTATCCATAGTCCCAATCACAAAATTTATACACAAAAACAATTTACTAAAACTTCTGCATCTTGGTAAACTAAAATAGTAATTTTTATGTTCTTTTATCGATTACCAGTTAATAACATATAGTTCTTACCGATCAAATCCAATATACAACATGTAAAGTATGACAACAAAAAATCATCACAATCGACACATAACATAACAGATTTAATGTGGAAACACTGTGAATGGAAAAACCACCTGGGACCGACAACCCAAAAATTGTTCACTCTTCTGAAGTGAGGTCAGTGAAGACCCAGCCCTGTTAAAGGTTACAAATACACTGTGAGGTGTGACCTTGTTAGAGGATTTTAGACCAACCATTATTGTCCAACTAGCATTCACTATGGGGTTGACAGGATAACAAATATACACTCTATGAATGACATTATAAGACTTTCTAGTCCACTCTGTTAAGAGATTTATCTATTTACAATGGTTAAAATGTAACAGCAATTGATCTAATTACAACACAACTCCAATTATAGATTATTAGATCTATGTTAAGCTCATTCAAATCCTCTAATCAATATATCAATTTTGTTTCAATCAATATTCAGTAACTTACTGTCACTTGATAATAGCTTTCTAACGCTTGGTAATCTTTATAGTTCGGTTCTCCTTAACCAGTCTGATCAGGCATGCATGAAGCTTGTTCACATGATATCTCATCAGTCTCCTTCTTCCGGCATGAGTTTCATAATGAAACCCTAGTCTCTTAAATAGACAAGTAAACTATTTTAATTCCATCCATCAAATTTTTTTGCTTAATCTCCTTTTTTGATATTGCCACTTAAACCTTCCTCAGCTGATGTGTCAGTAACACATTTTGTTTTAATCCCTTATATCTTCTTCAAATTATGTTAGCCGTTGATCTTCGTAACAAACATTATCTTCATCTCTAATTTTGAGGTACTTTACAGTTCATCAACTTCCATCGGCTAAACTACTCATTTAGTTCTTTTCTTCTACTCGGTTAACATATACACTACACTGTGTCAATGTATATTGAAATGGTTCTTTAACCGACAACACTGCTTTGTGCATTTTGCTCTATCCTTCATCATAGATGAATGCAACATAATCAAGTCAATAACATAAGGTCATAGACTCATCCATAAGTTACCCAATGTGATCCTTATCTTTATCTATCATCTACATCTTCCTCATGTAGATATATATGTTCTTCATCTCTTTTCTTCTTCCTTCTACAGATGTTTGGGTATAGTAACTTACAAGATAAGTACTGTCAAAACTAGTTGACATCAATGACAACATATTACTGATTTAATCATCTTACATATCTAATCAGCAACTCAGTGATCTTAAATCATAGATCTTCAAGTCATACAATGTATTCAAATAAGTTGTAGTTCATCAATCTCTCTCTTTAGCATTGATGGAAACACAAGAAATATGAAATATGCCTTACACATACCAAACATGTATTCTACAACTCTGTCAACAAATATTGTAACATAGTGCAAGCTCTCCCTAGCTTAATATGTTTAATCACTACATTACATAAAAGCATTTGCACATGTAGACTAAGTTTTGCAGATATGATCTTTTTAGCTTGCAAGTTTTCTTCTGTTCTTAGTAACTGATCTTCAATACTCTCCCTTTTTTGTATCTTTCTCTTTGTCTTTGGCTTCATATTCTTCATATTGATCTCTCTCCCTTTGACAGCAATGCCAAAGAGAAATAAAAATATACAGCTCTGTAGTAGCCATGTAACTCTCCATTGTTCAATGCATTCTCTATATCTCAATGTACTGTTATGAAAATCTATTACAGTACTTCAACCTTTCACAACCTTAGATAGAAGTCCAAAGTGTAAACTTTTTTGCATCAGCATGTATGATCTTCTTATAAGATTAGGTTGATGCAACCTCCAAAACACCATAGTGACCAGTAGATAGGGGACGAACCCCAAGTCTAGTCCTCAAGTATTCATATGTATCCTTCAGTAGAGGCTTTGTAAATATGTCAGCAAGTTGTTCTTTTGATGTAACAAATTCTAGCTTCACTTGCTTCTCCTATACTTTTTCCCTTAAGTAGTGATACTTAATAGATATATGCTTTGTTTTAGAATGCATCATCGGATTCTTTGAAATATTAATAGCACTAGTGTTATCACAATATATGATCATCGGCTCAATGATTACCTCATTCATACCTTCTAACACTTGCTTGATATATGCAATATTTGAACAGTTAGTAACAGCAGCAACATACTCTACTTCAGCTATAGACTGGGAAATGCAAGCATATTTCTTACTTGTCCATGTAACAAGTCTTTCACCAAAGAAGAATGCTCCTCCGGTGGTACTCTTTCTATCATCCACATTTCTAGCCCAATCAACATCAATGTATACCTTCAGTTCAAACTTGCCTTTTCTTAGGATACCATAGTCCATAATCTTCATTTTTCTTCAGGTATCTTAAGATTCTCTTTGTAGCAACCATGTGTGACTCTCTAGGGTTTGTAGAAAATCTAGCAACTATTCCAATAGCATGTGCTATATCAAGTCTACTATGAACTACATACATTAACTTACCAATCATGGATCAGTACAATGTCTAATTTACCTCAGTAGTTCCATCTTATTTTGTCAATTTACATCCAATAGCCATCGATGTTCCCACAGGTTTAGCATCTTCCATGCCAAATGTATTCAAGACTTCCTTTATATATTTAGATTGTGTGATGAATATACCATCATTCTGTTGAATCACTTGTAAGCCTAGAAGGAACTTAATCTCTCCAAACATAGACATTTCAAATTCATTTTTCATTTTATCAACAAATGACTTATAGATTTGATCTTGTCCTCCAAATATTATGTCATCCATAAATATCTTAGCAATCAAGATAGTATCATTATAATTTCCTTTCATGTACAAATTATTATTCTCACTTGTTCTAACAAATCCAATACTTAGCAAATAGTTATGCAGCCTCTCATACCAGGCTCTCAGTGCTTGCTTCAAACTATATAAATCTTTATGTAATCTACATACCATATCTTTGTTTTATGGATCAACAAACCCTTCAAGTTGTTCTATGTAGACTTCTTCAAGTATCCCATTCAGAAAAGTTCATTTAACATCCATTTGGTAAACTTTGAACTTTTTGTGTGTAGCATATGTAAGTAACATTCTGACTCCTTCTAATCTAGCAACAGGTGTGAAAGTCTCACCATAATCTATTCCTTCCTCATGTGCATATCCCTTGCATACTAACCTAGCTTTGTTCCTTGTTACCTCTCCATTCTCATTGAGCTTGTTTCTGAATATCCACTTAGTATGGATAACATTCTTGTCCTTAGGTCTGGGTACTAAACTCCAATTTTTTTTCTTCTCTATCTATTCTATTTCCTCTTTCATTGCATTAACCCATTCATCATTTTCTAATGCAAATTTTACATTCTTCGGTTCATATTCACAAACTAGACATGTACCTTGTCTTGCTTTACTTCTTGTTTGCATGCCAGCTTGTCTATCTCCAATGATTTTTGTCTCAGGATGATGTCTTCTTAAAAATCTCACCAGTATCCGATCTCTTCTTTCTTGTTCATCCTGTGTAGGTTCATTTTCTTGCTCGGTGGGTGCTTCCTGCTTGTTGGTTTCTTTTTCCTATTCCTTGGTATTATTTTCCTACGGACCGGTTGTCATTGTCTGTGACGTCAATAGGTACTCTAGTTGTTCAATGTAATTGAATCTACCATAGTCTTCTAGTTCCTTTGTGTTTTCCTCTACATTCTTATCATCAAACTCATCAACTTGAACATTAGTACTTTCAATAATTTTATTAATTACTTTGTTAAGACACTTGTATGCTTTAATTTTAGTGGAATATCCCAGAAATATCCCTTCATCACCTTTTGAGTCAAACTTCCCATTTCTTTCATCTTTTAGAATAAAGCATTTACTTCCAAAAACTCTGAAATAACTTACAGTGGGTTTGTGACCAAACCATAATGCATAGGGTGTCTTATTAGTGTCCTTATTCAGTTGTACTTGGTTCAGAACATAAAAAGCTATGCTAACAGGTTCTCTCCAATATTTATGAGCAACATTCTTTTGTAACATCAGTGTTCTTGCACATTCAATGATTGACATATTCCTTCTTTCAGCTATTCCATTTTGTTGTGGTGTCCTCAGTGCAGAGACTTGTCTTTTAATACCATGCTCATTACAAAAGTTAGTAAATTCATCAAAAATAAATTCACCACCTCGGTCAAATTTAAGCATTTCAATTCTTTACCAGTCTCTTTCTCAACTTTTTCTTTATACCACTTGAACATCTTAAATGCCTCTGATTTTTCCTTCAAGAACATGACTGTCATTAATCTAGTATAATCATAAAAAAAAAGAATAAAATATATGTCTCCATAGTAACTTTGAGTTCTCATAGGACCACATAGGTCGGTATGCACTAACTCAAGTAATTTCTTTGTTAAATAATCTTTGCTTTTGAAACTAGATTTAGTCATTTTACCTTTTTGACATTCATGACACATAACATGATCAAGCTTAGATAAGTTAGGCAGACCTCTAACCTTTTTCTTTTTATTGATCTTAATCATGTTATCAAAATTCACATGACATAACCTTTTATGCCACAACCATGCATCTTCATCTTTCATCATTAAACAAGAAGACTGGTCATTATCAAGATAAAACAAATTATCTCTTGATTGTTTTCCAAATCCAATAAGTCTTCCTCCATCATCATATATCTTCAATTTCTTGCTCTCAAAAGTAACTTGGAGGCCTAAATTATTCAACTATGCCACACTTAGCAAATTATAGTTTAGACCTTTTACCCAATAAGCATTGTCACATCTAATTTTATCATTTATCATTAGGGATCCTTTTCCTCTAACCATACAAGGTGCATCATTACCCATTCTAACAGATCTTCCATTGTGTTCTTCAAGATGATCAAATTTCTCTTCATCACCAGTCATGTGATGTGTATAGCCACTATCTATGATCCATGTATCATTTTTATTAACGTTAGAGATAAGTGTTGTCTCTACATACCTTTCATCTTCCTCTGAGTCACCCTTCATTGCAAAAAATACTACCTCCACATCTTCATCAGTGTTGGTATCGGTGACATATCCTTCCGCGATGTAGCACACCTCTTGCCTTTATCATTATTGTCTCAGTTGTCTCTGTTGTAGTGTCAGTAACTTTTGTTCCCTCTTCTCCCATAGCTTCCTTCACCAGATCTATCTTTGTTTTTGTCATCATCTTTCCTATGTAGACATCTAGCAGAAATATGACCAACCTCTTTACAATTAAAGCATGCTAAAGGTAATTTACCTCTATATCTTCCTTTACCTTAGGTAACCATCTGGCCATAAGAGCTTCAAGTTCATCAAGCTCATCATCAGTATTGCTATCACTATCATCATTATTATTTCTACTACTAGACTTACCAACCTTCAGAGAAGACATAAAAGTAGATTCAATAGATGGTACAACACTACTATCAAAGTTATTCAATTCAAAGGTTGTAAGCTTACCAATCAGATCATCAAGAGTAAGGTTGTTACCAGATGCAGACCTAGTTTCATGAATTGTAGATATTCTGATTGCATAAACCGGCAATAAGGTTCTGAGAACTTTTCTTACCACTGTCTCTTCATCAATAACACCATTAGATGCTCTAATAGCATGTACTACCTCTTTTAGTCTATTTGTGTACTACATAATATTTTCTCCTTCCTTCATCTTCATATCATCGAATCTACCCCTTAAGCTTTTAGCTCTGGCTCTTTTGACATTCACATCACCACTATAAGCTTGACCAAGTTTATCCCACATATCTTTAGCAGTAGTGCAATTTTTAATATCTTCAAATTCGGCATCGGTACAGGCAGCAGCAATCTCCATCATAGTAGCATTATGTTCATGCATGTCTCTTAGTTGATCAAGGGTCAAGGGACCAGTGGGTGGTGCAATGTAGCCATTCACCATTAGTGTAAGGGCAGAATTCCCAATTTTAGATACATGCAACTTCATTCGGCTTTGCCATACTGTGATTTTATCCTTGTTTAGCTTTGGCACTTCCCTCTTATACATTTTTAGATCTTTGTGCTGAAGTCCTTAAAACTATGCTCCAAGCAACCAACGCTCTGATACCAATTGTTAGAATAACTGAGAGGTGGGTGAATCAGTTATCCACAGTCCCAATCACAAAATGTATATCCAAAAACAATTTACTAAAAATTCTGCAGCTCAGTAAACTAAAATAGCATTTTGTCTGTGCTTTTACCAATTACCAATTAATAACATATAGTTCTTACCGATCAAATCCAATATGCAACATGTAAATTATGACAATAAACAATCATCACAATCAACACATAGCACAAGAGATTTAAAGTGCAAACCCTGTGAAGGGAAAAACCACATGGGACCGACAACCCAAAAATTGTTCACTCTTCTGAAGTGAGGTCGATGAAGACCCAACCCTATTAAAGGTTACAAACACACTGTGAGGTGTGATCTTGTTAGAGGATTTTAGAACAACCGTTATCGTCCAACCAGCATTCACTATGGGGTTGATAGGATAACAAATGTACACTCTATGAATGACATTATAAGACTTTCTAGTCCACTCTGTTAAGAGATTTATCTATTTACAATGGTTAAAATGTAACAGTAGTTGATCTGATTACAACACACTTCCAAGTGTAGATTATCAGATCTATGTTAAGCTCATTCAAATCCTCTGATCAATATATCAATTTTGTTTCAATCAATATTCAGTAACTTACTGTCGCTTAGTAATAGCTTTCTGACACTCGGTAATCTCTACAGTTCGGTTCTCCTTAACCAGTCTGATCAGGCATGCATGAAGCTTGTTCACGCAATATCTCTACAGTCTCCTTCTTCTAGCATGAGTTTCATAATGAAACCCTAGTCTCTTAAATAGACAAGTAAACCATTTTAATTCCATCCATCATATTTGCCACTTAATCTCCTTTGTTGATATTGTCGCTTAAACCTTCCTTAGCTGATGTGTCAATAACATGTTTTGTTTTAATCCCTTAGATCTTCTTCAAATTATGTTAGCTGCCGATCTTCGTAACAAACATTATCTTCATCTCTAATTTTGAGGTACTTTACAGCTCATCAACTTCCATTGGCTAAACTAGTCATTTAGTTCTTTTCTTCTGCTCGGTTAACAAATAAATGTGTCGGTGAACACAAACTCAGTTTATATTGTGCTCAGTATACACTACACTACGTCAGTGTATACTAAAATGGTTCTTTAACCAACAACACTACTTTGTGCATTTTGCTCTATCCTTCATCATAGATGAATGCAACATAATCAAGTCAATAACATAAGGTCATAGACTCATCCATAAGTTACCCAATGTGTTCCTTATCCTTATCTGTCATCTCCATCTTCCTCATGTAGATATATTTGTTCTTCCTCTCTTTTCTTCTTCCTTCTATAGATGCTTGGGTATAGTAACTTACAAGATAAGTACTGTCAAAACTAGTTGACATCAATGACAACATATTACTAATTTAATCATCTTACATATCTAACCAGCAACTTAGTGATCTTAAATCACAGATCTTCAAGTCATACAATGTATTCAAATCAATTGTAGTTCATCAGTAAATCCAATCAATTATAATGTTTTGGCTTCTATAATGGTTTGACACCATGAAATGGCATTTGGATGTACGGAATGAGTTATATCCTTGAAGGGATTGAATAATGTAATATGGACCATTAGTGTCCAATAGATGTTTTAGGGGAGTTAGGAGTCTAAGAGTGATGGAATTGAGTTTCCTAGGTGTTTAAAAAAACCTTTGGAGTTCTTAAAATCCAATTTAATAAGGTTTTAAAGCATTTTTACAATTTAAAAATATAAAAATTCAAATAGTAACGGCTAATAGCATTTAGGAGGGAAATGTGTTTTATTTGTTTAAAACTATTAACTAATCCCTCAAACTGATTGGAAGAGGTTGGGGAAGTTAATATTTTATTTTCTATTTGTATTTGGAACTTCATTGTATGGGAATAAAGCCTGGAGTGTATGAATAGTGACAATAATTTAATAAAATACAAGATTTAATTTGCAAATCCATTATTCTTTGTATTGTTGGAAGGTTTAAATGCCTATTGTCTTGTTTTTCAAACCTGGAATGGAATAGCAATAAATCTCCAATCATTCATTTCACTATTGAATGCATTGTGAGTTACTTTAAAATCTAATTCTATGCATTAGGGACTGGTGTAAACAATCGCTGTGATTATAAACAACCCTTAATACTTTGAAGTTTATAATGTTTCTCATGTAACATTGCATGGATAAGAACTAGAAGGATTAAATAGGATATTTGGAGGCATTGTTACATGTTTTGGAAGATTTGAGAGTCATTTGTTGTGACTGTACCTTCAAATCCAGCGGCTTAAACTAATTTTCTAAGTTTTCTTTCTTTATTTTGAAGGTTACTTGTAACTAATAGCCGTTCCATGGACTCAAAAGCCTATAATCCATGGAATGAAGATTATTAACAATGTATCATATGAATCTAACTTGGAACTTGAAGAAGATTGAATGCAAAGTGTGATCACGGGTTGTGACAGGGAGTGTTCCATGGGAATTCACGGCACAAATATAGAAGCGAGAGTTTGGCCTTAAGGGAAAGGTGTTTTTATGTTTTTAATAGTCTTATATGGTGGTATTAATGGTGAATCAATCACCAATTAAGCCAAGGATTGTTTGGAGAAGGGAGATTGGAGAAACCCTCAAATCAAGGGTTTAAGAGGGCTAATTTGGGGCTTTTGATGTTCCCAAGGTGCTGAGTTAAATTCCTATTTTATTTAGAGATTTTTCAACATATTGAAACACTTATAAAATTTTGGAGTCTTGGGGATATAAGGAACTAGGTGATGCTTTGTTAAATCACCCATTTTTTATGCATTTTTGGGTCACATAGTGAGGACAGTCATACTTGGTCCAAAACAACCATACCTAAGTTTGTGATATGTTTTCATATGTCCAAAATGGTATCCAAATATATCATTTTTTCTATCCATCCTTTGGGAAATTATAGAGTTATGGTCCATTTTATCACTGGACAGGGCTACTAGACAGGGCAATTAGGCCTCTAGGCTAGTTTGAGACATTTAGTCATTGGGAGTATTGGGTAAGTCTAAAAACCTCAAAACCACTTGAATCCATCCTTATATACATCAAACACATTAAATCTACTATTAATTTCCATTGAGAAGAGTCTTAGATAGGTGAAGTCTCATAAAGTCATTGTGCACCTTTGGGAGAATTGTGGGTTTCTAAGTCAAATTGGAAAACTTAGTTTATGAATCAGGTCCACTACCCTTTCCTCTACATCAATAACCATCCTAAAAATCAAATTATTGGAAATACTAATCAAGGAGTACTAATTAGATCAAAGGTTAGAGAATAAATTTGTTTGATTTCTCAAGTTGAACCAAAGACTATAGATGAAGCATGTAGAGATGAATCTTGGTTAAATGCTATGAAGGAAGAGCTAAAGTAGATAAAGAATAATGACACTTGGGAATTGGTTCCTAGGCCTAAAAACAAAAATGTAATAGGAACAAAATGGGTTTTTAGAAACAAAATGAATGAAGAAGGAGTTGTTGTAAGAAACAAAGCAAGACTAGTATGTAAAGGATACTCACAGCAAGAAGACATAGACTTTGAAGAAAAATTTGCACCTGTTGCTATAATAGAGGCCATAAGATTTTTCTTTTCTTATGTTTCACATAAGAACTTCAAGGTGTATCAGATGGATGTGAAATCTGCATTTCTGAATGGGGATCTTAAAGAAGAAGTATATATAGAACAACCTGATGGATTTCCTCTATGCGAAGATAGAGACATGGTGTGCAAATTGAAGAAAGCTCTGTATGGGCTAAAGCAAGCTCCTAGGGCTTGGTATGCAAGGTTAGACAAGTACCTACTTTGGCTTGGATTCAGAAAAAGGTAATGCGGACAGTAATTTGTATTTAAGAACTAGTGAAGATGGAATCCTAATAATAGAAGTCTTTGTGGGTGATATTATCTTTGGAGGTAATGATGATCTATGTAAGAAATTTTCTAAGGAAATGGAAAGTGAATTTGAGATGTCCATGATAGGAAAAATGAAATTCTTTCTTAGATTGCAAATAACTCAAAATTAGAATAGTATCTTTATTTCTCAGACCAAGTATCTCAAAGAAATGTTGAAGAAGTTTGGAATGGATGACTGTAAACCAGTAGGAACACCTATGGTGACAGGTAATAAGCTAACAATTGATGATGAATCAAATAATGTTTTTCAGACCTTATATAGATCAATGGTTGCAGGATTACAATATCTAACCCACACCAGACCAGATATTGCTAATGTTGTTGGAATTGTGGCTAGATATCATGTAGAACCCAAAGAAACACACCTAGCTGTTGTAAAAAGGATATTGAGATATCTGAAAGGAACCATCGACTATGGCTTATGGTATGATAGAAATGATAGCTTTGAACTTCATGCTTATACTGATGCTGATTGGGCAGGAAATATTGATGACATAAAAAGTACTAGTGGTGGTACATTTTTCCTTGGGAAAAAGTTAGTTTCTTGGCTAAGTAAGAAACAAGATTGTATAGCACAATCTACTGTTGAATCAGAGTATGTTGCTGCTGCCATAAATTGCACTCAGATTGTTTGGATGTGTGAGAAAGGCTTTCGAGGGTACCTGTTATCTATTTTGAAAGGCTCAAATCAATCAAACATTAAGAGTTTAATCTAGCATACAATCAAAACAAAAACAAGGAAACTCTAAGCTAGCCACCTCAGATTGAGCCAAAAATAGGTGCACCCAAGCACTGTTTGATTTGCTCTGATAAGAGGGATGTGGGTGTGCTCTCTAAGAACTTGGAGCATACTCTAAATGCATTCTAAGATGGATTGAAATCCATGAAAACCCCAAAATGACACAAAAACAGGTATAGAACACCTGATTTGCCCCTAAGGCCTCAAGGATCCAAAAATGCTTTAAATGGAGATTAAGCTACATGATAAGGAATCTAAGATTGATTTTAGACCAAATAGAGATGTGATATGATGCTATGCTATGCAAAACAACAATAAAAACTATGTTAATCCATTATTACTAAGCTATGATGAGTTAAAATGCTTGAAAGTAAACTAAATTAGAATGATTTGCTAAAATCTAACATGAAAATGGCATTATAACAATGCATGAGAATGAAAGTAAGCTAATTGATTTTGCTCTTGAAAGGAGGGGTATTTATAAAATTTGGGAAAGAAGAATGAGTGGCCAGGATTGAAACCCTTAAGAGAGGCCAAGATTCATTCAAAGGGGAGCACATGGATTGTGCTAGTTTAGGGATCACCTCCTTGTGACAAGTGTCACAAGGGCATTGGATTGAAAGATGGAAGGAATGTGCACAATTTGGGAAATGTGCCTAAGGTCAAAGGGTGTAAGAAAGGGGTGAGGGGCTTCTTAAATGCACCATAAATGCATGTA
Organism: Chamaecyparis obtusa; assembly: GCA_027943335.1. Classification (NCBI taxonomy): domain Eukaryota; kingdom Viridiplantae; phylum Streptophyta; class Pinopsida; order Cupressales; family Cupressaceae; genus Chamaecyparis; species Chamaecyparis obtusa. Next base: position 49,451 of record BSBK01010506.1, read on the forward strand.
AGAGGGATAAGGAGGCCTTAAATGCCTTCAATGCATTTCAAAAAGGGAAGCCCTCTTTGTTGACTTTGGGGTAAGCTTAATAGTTGGCTAACCTTGTTTAGGGAATGTGATAAGGTTAGGGGGAGGATTAGGATTAGGATTAGGGGATTTTAGGATTAGGATGGGTGAAGAGGTTGGATTTGAGAAGATTCTAGAAGAGTCTAGAATTCTCCTTGGTTTCATGGAATAAAAGTTATTCATTCCAAAAGCTTAAGTTTTGGGAATATTTATTGAAATATTTTCAATAAATATGAAATTTAAATATTTAATCTTAATTAAATATTTGGCCTTGGGATTAGGGTTAGAAAAGATGGGATTAGCCTTTTAATCGAAATTAAATAAGGGATTAGAAGATTTTGGAAGAGTTAGTGGTCTTAAAGAAATTGGCCAAGTTTTGGTCAAAAAATAAATTAATTATTTATTTTGGGATTTTTGGTCAATTTATTAATTAAAATAATTAATAAATAAGGAGATAATGTTTAAATAAGATTTAAACATTTTTGGAAGGGATTTCTTAATTAAATATTTTTAATTAAGAAAAAAGGATTTAATGACACAAAAATAAATAAATTAATTAAATAATTAATTAATTAATAAATGATGATGTCATCAAGAATTTTTCAAAAAATAAAAATACTTTATTTTCTAAAAGATTTTTAGGTGTCTACATTTTGCCCCTCTTTGATGCGATGCCGCAAGTGGCATGGTTTCAAAGACAAGAAAATAAGATGCCCAAGGCTAGAATTTAGAGGAATAAGGGATTGTGCCCCCTCGAGAAAATAACACAAGGAATAAACGTTGTGAAATTTTCTCGAAAGGAAACAGAGAAGGAACGACTGAGGAAGCAGGGGAGATAAATTACCAAGCTTCCAAGAGCAAAGATGGGTGAATGCAAGATGAGATGGAATGCAAAATGCAGGATGCAGCTATATGAGGATGCAAGATTAATCTATATGATGCAAGATGCAGGGGATTTGGGGAGGCTCCATGCTTTAGATCTTTTAGAGAGCACAACCTAGTTTAATATAGCAATGCTAGAGACCTGCCAAGGATACTGGGATCACGAGGCCTTGTCACCAGTGTTGCATAGGACCGACGCTAAAAAGACACGTAGGGTTTCCCCAGCATCACGCATGAACCCAAGAGGAAGCATGGTGAAAACGATGCTGAAGAAACCACAAACACACAACTGACTCACAGGCAGAAGCAAAAGATCAAAAGACCTTGCCCCAGATTATCCTCATTCATAGCACACCATGATATAAAGGATCGTGGTGACGTTGAGTAGAGAACAATGAGAAGCTGTAAAAGATTAACAAGACCCAAAGGACAAAATCCAAGGTCAAAATGAAAACTCCAAAAAGACATCCTTTGCCAAGCAGAGAGATTTGATGGGACAGATTGATTGATGGTGGGAAGATTGGTCTAAACATGTGGAAGGATGCATCGACACAGACCGGGTGTGATTGGTGGAAGATTGGATCTGACAGGAGGAAAGATACATCCTCAAGGACCCACGGATTGATGAGAGAAGGAGGGTTGTTGTTTGCTGGCAAAGGATGAAGTCAAAGAATAATCACGGTGACCAAGAATAGTCGACAAGTGATGTTGTTGAAGTACAAGGCTAGGTAGGACAAAGTGTTCTGATCAAATGTTGCTGATGCAGGACTAACAAGGATATGTACAACAAGACAACGACAAGGGATGACGGACACAAAGGATGGGACCTAAAGACACATATGTACAAATGAGTTTAGGTGGAGACACAACTGATGCTATGGTACAAGACTCAGGATTAGGATGTACAAAGAACCTGGGGATGAAGCTGAAAACTCCAAAGATATGCAAGACGATGCCCCAGTTGGGCTGGAAGGCCAAGATGGACTGGTGATGGATGATGTGTCCTGAAATGACATGGATTTGGGAAGGGCATATCCCAATGATGATGATTGGATTGGTTGGCTTGATCTTGGATGTTGGATAGCTAGAGGATGTGGATAGGATTGGAAGATGGCTAGAAGATTGCTAGCAATAGTTGGATATGGATGGATGGCATTGGATTGCATGAGGTTAGCCTATAGCTAGATACCAATGACAAGGGAAGATACTAGGTGATGGAAAGATGGAGGAAATGCTTAGGATGAGGATGATGGAACTACTAGGAGATTTGGATGGAGGAAGATTTGGATTTGGATGGAAGAACGCTTGAGGATTGGATAGAGGAAGATTTGGGGAGATTGGATGGCGGACTTGCTTGAGGTTTGGAAGATGGAATGCTGGAGGAACCGTTGAGGGATATGGATGGAAGAATGCTTGGGGATATTGGATGGTGGATTTGCTTAAGGATTTGGGAGATGGAAGATTTTGGATGAAAGATAGTCTCCAAGGAATATGTCACCAAGGAATAAGATGCCCCCTGCTTAGGATAGTTCATGTATTTAGAGGTAGTAGAATGGGGTATGATTCGACAAAAGATATGCCGATAAGAGGATGAGGAAGGTAGATGGAAGATAGGATGAATGGATTGGATAGAGGATATGTAGCTGAAAAGTGTGATGGATGCCAAGAAAGTGCCCAAAAGCATGTATACCTGGTAGTCGTTGTTTTCTCATCAAGATCCAAAGGAGGATGAAGGAGGTGAGAGACAAATGGGATAGAGGAGATGTTTGGATAAGATGGAAGAAGGGAATGGCCCCCAACTACAGAAAGGAATTGGGGGGAGGCCTACGCATGATGCCTGTTTGCCAGGTTTTCACCATGGTACTTGTCCAAGGCGCTTGAATTGCCAAGTTTTCACCACCAGGCGTGCCAGAATGTGAGCAAGGCTTTCGAGGGTACCTGTTATCTATTTTGAAAGGCTCAAATCAATCAAACATTAAGAGTTTAATCTAGCATACAATCAAAACAAAAACAAGGAAACTCTAAGCTAGCCACCTCAGATTGAGCCAAAAATAGGTGCACCCAAGCACTGTTTGATTTGCTCTGATAAGAGGGATGTGGGTGTGCTCTCTAAGCACTTGGAGCATACTCTAAATGCATTCTAAGATGGATTGAAATCCATGAAAACCTCAAAATGGCACAAAAATAGGTATAGAACACCTGATTTGCCCCTAAGGCCTCAAAGATCCAAAAATGCTTTAAATGGAGATTAAGCTACATGATGAGGAATCTAAGATTGATTTTAGACCAAATAGAGATGTGATATGATGCTATGCTATGCAAAACAACAATAAAAACTATGTTAATCCATTATTACTAAGCTATGATGAGTTAAAATGCTTGAAAGTAAACTAAATTAGAATGATTTGCTAAGATCTAACATGAAAATGGCATTATAACAATGCATGAGAATGAAAGTAAGCTAATTGATTTTGCTCTTGAAAGGGGGGGTATTTATAGAATTTGGGAAGGAAGAATGAGTGGCCAGGATTGAAACCCTTAAGAGAGGTCAAGATTCATTCAAAGGGGAGCACATGGATTGTGCTAGTTTAGGGATCACCTCCTTGTGACAAGTGTCACAAGGGCATTGGATTGAAAGATGGAAGGAATGTGCACAATTGAAAAATGTGCCTAAGGTCAAAGGGTGTAAGAAAGGGGTGAGGGGCTTCTTAAATGCACCATAAATGCATGTAAGAGGGATAAGGAGGCCTTAAATGCCTTCAATGCATTTCAAAAAGGGAAGCCCTCTTTGTTGACTTTGGGGTAAGCTTAAGAGTTGGCTAACCTTGTTTAGGGAATGTGATAAGGTTAGGGGGAGGATTAGGATTAGGATTAGGGGATTTTAGGATTAGGATGGGTGAAGAGGTTGGATTTGAGAAGATTCTAGAAGAGTCTAGAATTCTCCTTGGTTTCATGGAATAAAAGTTATTCATTCCAAAAGCTTAAGTTTTGGGAATATTTATTGAAATATTTTCAATAAATATGAAATTTAAATATTTAATCTTAATTAAATATTTGGCCTTGGGATTAGGGTTAGAAAAGATGGGATTAGCCTTTTAATCGAAATTAAATAAGGGATTAGAAGATGTTGGAAGAGGTTAGTGGTCTTAAGGAAATTGGCCAAGTTTTGGTCAAAAAATAAATTAATTATTTATTTTGGGATTTTTGGTCAATTTATTAATTAAAATAATTAATAAATAAGGAGATAATGTTTAAATAAGATTTAAACATTTTTGGAAGGGATTTCTTAATTAAATATTTTTAATTAAGAAAAAAAGATTTAATGACACAAAAATAAATTAATTAATTAAATAATTAATTAATTAATAAATGATGATGTCATCAGGGATTTTTCAAAAAATAAAAATACTTTATTTTCTAAAAGATTTTTAGGTGTCTACAGGATGAAACAAATGTTGATAGACATTGGAATAACTTTTGATGAGCCTATGGTTATCCATTTTGATAACACCAGTATAGTGAATATGTCAAAGAATCCAGTGATGCACTCTAAAACTAAACATATTTCTATCAAGTATCACTTCTTGCGAGACAAGGTGGTGGAAAAGGAAATAAAACTAGAATATATTAGTACTAAAGAGAAGATTGTAGACATCTTCATAAAGCCACTTCCAAAATATACCTTTGAATATCTCAGAGGTATGTTGGGGGTTCAGGCCCCTCCTAGTCAAAATTAAATGATGCAGAGATGCATCAGTCCAGAGGTTTTCAGAGCCTTATCATAATCTGGACTGGATGTATGGATCTACTCCTTAGAGGGATTGATTGTAGAAGAAAGATGTTGGAAAGCAGTTGATGACTCATGGCACCCTTTACCATTGTTGTCAAAGGGGGAGTGTTTCCATGAGAAAATCCCTACTATATGGGGAAATTGTTTGGTTGCAGAACTTTGGATTGATATAACTTTGGGATGATGAATTTTCCCATATGTTGACATCAATGCCAAAGGGGGAGATTGTTGGATATTGCTAATGCATGGGGAGGTGATTGAAATTTAATATGTTTAATCACTACTTTACTGAATGGGCACTCATACTATTGTCATTTGTGTTTTGTCACTGATGTCAACATATGTTTCTATGAGGAGATCAGACTGGTTATCACAGTGAATGAACACTATACGGATGTTTCAAATGTTGTCAAGATAGGTGAGATTTGAGGAGGGTGTTGTGATCTTATATCCAAGATCTTATCATGTAATTTTTCATATTGGATGAGTTACATATGTTTTGGTGAAGACTAGTCATTGATTGTGACAGTGAGAAATGACAGAGTTAGTCTCTGTATTTTGTGTATAGCTTACAGGCGATATGAAATCGATGCATGCAAACTTCAAAGATGAAAGATAGAGTATTGAATAATGTTCTATGAAGTGTGTAAGGTACGGAATGTAGGATGACATCAGCTATGGCATGTGTTCTAGAAGGTGATCTATTTGGAAGTCGATTACAGAGATGTAGCGTGTATGATGGATGGCGAACTTGAATTAAGGATGTCGGTCCTTAATTGTTGTAATGTAATCATTGTATACTTGTTCTAGATATCATGTGTATCTTAGCAAGGGTTTATGTAATTTTTTGTAATAAGGAGAGCCTTATGGGCCAACCTATTCATGAGAATTGTAATAAGGTATAAATGAAAGGTCTTTTCTTTGGAAAAGATATCGATGAGAAGAAGATGATATAGAGAGGTTGTGAAAGCTACGAGCTTGTGTCTGTTGTATGTAGAGAAGAGGTTTGTTGATAGACTTCATTGGAACTAATTAAGCAATGACAATTGCTTCCAAATAGTTTAAAAGATTGTGTATTTCTTCATATACACTTGTGTTGCGAACAGTGAGTTATGAAAGTGGACTTAACCTTCTTTGGGAAATGAGCCTTAGGAAGTGAGCCCTCCCTTTTGTTCTTGACTCCTAACAGGGTTTGTCCTTTAATAAGTGTATACACCTAAAAATGGTCATCTAGACTATTAGCCCCTTTTGCTAAATCATTAATTACTCGTTCTTGATCAAATCCTAGCTCTATCATTTATTTGATTATTTTCTATGGGCTAACCATCTTATCCTAAGTCTTTATTTAATTAAAAGGAATATTTCCTCCCCTTTTATTAAATAAAAAGCCCCCACTTTTCCTCTTATCCTAAGTTGCACAAATAAAGCATTATTCTTATTTTATAAAAAAGAGAAAAACACTTTTTGTCTCATATGGACACAATAGTCAACTCCTATTTTTTCATTGGAGGATACTTTTGCACATGGATTGCTCCTCTTTTAAGCTCCACCGTTGATTAAATCTTTTTCCTCTTAATCTCCATGGTCCATTCCTCCCCATTTCCTTTAAAAGGAGAGCTCTCTTCTTCATTCTAGACCCTCAACTTTTTATGCTAATGTTATGCTGCAGGTTTTCTAGGTCACTTTGGAGCTTTTGGAGATTTGGAGCATTCTTGGCTTTTTGCATCTACATGTTATCATAGTTTCATTTCTTGCATTGTCATGGCATTCATAGCTTCATACTTAGCTTAGTTTCATTTATGCTTTAGATTAATTCATCTAGCTTAACTAGGAGGCTTTGTAATACTTGCATCTTCCATTTTCATAGCTTAGCTTGCATTTCCATTTCTAACATAGCATTGCATTGCATTTTCATTCTTGATTCTTGAGGATATTGGCATTCTTGCCCTTGTCTTCATCGAATCTCCCATTGCATGGTTTACTAGCAAGGTTATAGGCTAAATAGCTCTAGCTGAGAGCATTCTTAAAATCCTTGCACTCCATGCCTAGGGAACTATGGATCGATTTTTGAGACATCATTCTTGAGTGTTCTTGAATGTAATGATTCATAGAAGTGTGACACAATTATAGCACACATTTTTGGTGCCCACCATGGGGCAGAGTAGACCAGCTTTGTCCCTTCTTTTTCTGCATTTTCTGTCAATTTTTCGGCAGGTTTTTAGCTTAATTTTCAGTCTCTGTTTGTCTATCTCAGACTATCATATGATACTGTTTAGAAATATCATGTGATAGTTCTCTGTATGCGCGTGTGATACTTTTCCTGTCAGAAGTATTGCCTGGCTATTGCAGAGAATATCGCCTGGTGTAAGGTGAACTATCACCTGGTGTCGGGCGAAATATCACACAGATAGAAAGTATCACCCTAGTATACTGCGAAGTATCACGTGATTCTGGTGTCTGTACTGTGTCTATACCCGACAATGAGCTATTTTTGAGTTATTTTATCTATCTTGCAAGTTTTGGGTGCCCATTTTTGAGAAATTTTTGCAAATGGTACCGAAAGTTTAAGTGTGATATATCGTTGGAAAGGTCTTTTGGAGCCTAATCCAACCGTGCTAGTTTCATTCTCAGATTTTACCATTTGATTAGCTATTTTACTTGTAGATTATCTAATTTTTTATGTGCTAACCATTGTGGAGCTAACAAGTTGTGCTTGTAGGTGCTCTCATTGCTTGGAATTTTTCAAAAGAAATGCATGTCAAAGAGGGCTACTAATGGTTTTTGCAGGGCTGCCCTAAGCATAAAAACCAAATCAAGTGCTTGTTTAATTGTTTTATTTATTGAGTGCGGCATATACTAGTTGTTTCATTTCATAGGCACTTAATACCTTGTTGTAGAAATTTTGAGGTGGTAGGAGAGTATGCTCTTCACCCTTGTGGTGAAACAAAAATCTTGACCCATCTTGGGATTTTGAAAGCAAGGGGGTAGCTAAATATTTGTTTGGTGTGTTTGGGTGAAGTTTTTGAGATAGGGGAGTATGCTCTTCACCCTTGTGGTGAACCAAAAACCTTGAACCTCAAGAATTGATCCACTTTTTGTTTAGATTTAGAATCATTTAGCGGGCCTGCTCTTGAGCAATCAAAAAGAACGACCCAAGTGGGGACAAGCTAATACCGAGCTATTCCAACCCACTATAATCTCAAGGCTATCGAGGACACAAAACCTTGGTAGACATAACACTTGTCTTCACTTGATGTGAGTAGCTCATGGGATTGCAACCATGGGGAAAACATTGAGCAAGAATGCTTAAGGTACTCTTGAGGCCGTGAGGTCCTAGTCCTTTATGAGGAGCAAGAGGGGTGCTATGAATGGAAGCCCTTAATATGAACCTTTAGATAGAGGCCACCTTATTTTAGCCACTTAGCTTCTTGGTGCAAGGATTGATCCAAGTGGACTTACCCGGATCACCCCAAGACACTCACCATATGTGTTCCTTTGGTTGTGTTTTTGACACTTCCATGACAATGCCAATATCTCTTGTGGGCAACCACTTGGTGTGAGGCAAGGGAGCATCAAGTTGTGGGCCATGTTGCTAAGTAATGAGCCTTGTCCTTCTAGGTAGTAATTACTTGAATTGTCTTCGATTGTGCTATACCAGTGTAAATGTTCTCAACATTCAAATAAAATGGTAGCACTCATAGAATTTTTCTATTTTGATATCACAAGTGCTTGTCTTGGCAAGGTTGCTTTTGCCCTTGTTTCAAGTGTTCTATGACATGTTTGATCCTATACTATTTGCAAACCTGTCTTTTATCTGTTGTTACTACTTTTCAAATTGAGAAATTGCACTATCCAACCTTCAAACTTGATCAAAACACTTCAAAACTGAGATTTTTATGTTCACTGGTCAAAGAATCACCCAAATCTACAACAGTATCGTGTGCCTTACTGAGAAATATCGCGCGATAGTTCACGCCTGCTGTCTATCACTTGCTTTTCCTAAAGTCTGTCACTCTAGTATATTAAGCTCTATCACCTGGTATAAGGTGAAGTATCACCCGATTGAGAAGTATCACCCTGTTTGCCTGAGAACTATCACCTGGGTCATTTCTACTGTCCTGTCATTGCTACAATCCGGAGTTGCTAAACTTGCACTTTAACCTGTCATAGAATGTCTTTTTTTGTTCTTACCTAAAGCTGGCTTGTTGCCTACATGTTTAGATTTGTTCTAGACTAAAAAAAAAATGAGCTAAAACTATTGGATTTGAGCTTAACAAATGCTACTCTTGATCACTTGTCACATCACGGTTACCTCTCTAGCTACTTGCTTATTGAGCTTCTTGCTCGCTGCTCAGCTTTAGTCAATTGATTGTTGTAAGTGCTTGAGCACTTTTGACAAGTCATCTCTCTATTGTTCTACTTTGACAAGTGATCTTTATTAGCTTTTCTTATCTCAAATCTGAGAAACTTTGTCTCATTCTATTAGTCAACCAACATCTCTTTTCATGCTGGTTACAACTCGGTCTCAATTTAAATAGGAGAGTCATCCTCCATTCAATTATACATAGTTACCTTCTCAGACTAGATGCTCATGAGTGCCCATTAGCAAAAATAGTTCTAGTTCTAACCAATCTGAGGATTCCAAGGCTACCCCATGGTACAAAGGAGGTTTCCTCTTTTCCACATTCAAGACCCCCAAAAACACGGACAGTGTCTCACTTACTTTGACTGAAGAAGAAAAATTTCAATGCTTGCAAGAACATTTTGAGCATAAAGATAACCAAGCACGCTTAGACAAAGAACACAATCAACAAAGGATGGATGTTGCTAGGCACATGGCTTATAGAGGGACATTTCATGAGCAACCTGAGACTAGTAATCATGAGCATAGATCTTTTTTATCAATGGCAACAACATGCCACCAAGATCTCCTCCAAGACCCACTTTTGGTATGCCTTCTTCACCTCCTAGACCTCCTCCCTCTCAACATGAGGCAGAGGTTGATGATGAGATTTCTAGTGAGGATCTTATGAGATTTGAACAAGATGTGGTCTCCCAATGAATGATGTATAAGCTTTTAGAGCGTAATGGCTATCAATATTTTCAATATATGACTTCTAGAGGATACAAGCTTCCTCTCGGCTATGATGTCAGACAAATTGTCCAACAAAGAGTACCAACTGAATTGGAAGTCCTTCAAGAAGAACTGGGTCGGACAAATCAACACCTTACCCAAATGGCAATAGAAAGAGAGCCTCCAAAGGTCTCTTTTGTAGAATCAATTTGTGCTCTTCCTTTTGATAGGAGTCTATACATGGTCCCATTTCCTAAGGATATTGAGGTTCCCAAATATGACAAGTATGATGGAAATGGTGATCCCCATGACCATGTGCATCAGTTTTACATTCTTAGCATGGACTTCCTTCATGAAGACACATTTCTTCTATGACTGTTCCCTAGAAGTTTAATAGGCCAAGCTTTGGAATGGTTTGTGAAATTGACACCACCGCTTAATACTTTTGATGAGTTGGCTCACTGATTTACCCAGCACTATTCATATAATATCCAACAGCCTATCACCATGATAGATCTTGGTGCTTTAAGACAAAACCAAGGAGAGCCATTTGCAACTTACTTACAACATTGGAGGTCATTGTATTCTAGGTATCCTCATCAGTTACTCGAGAGAGAAAAGATTGACATTTTTGTCAACACTCTTGTGCCTAAGCTATATTATGATTTAAGGAAACAACTATTCTCTTCTTTCAATGACATGGTTGAAAGTGCATATCGAATTGAGGATGTAGCTATAAGAAAAGGGGATATTGTTATTAATAAAGATGCTAAAGGCAATGGAAAAGCCAAGAACAAACCTTGGAATAAAAACAAGTATGTTGTTAATGATGGGGTTGTTGATGCTCCTAAAGCTAAAGAGCCTACTTTCAATCTCTCTAATGCTATCTATGTAGCAAAACAACAAGAAGCTACCAATGCTCACAGTGCTCCTAAACCTCAATATGCAGATAAGCCTAAGAATTCATTTCGAAAGTGAGTCTATACCAAGTTGGCAAAACCTTATGATGTGATCCTTAAGACTTTGGTTGATAATGGATATCTTACACTTCCTGATAAACCTGGTAACTGGGATCCGATAAATAGGCCTAATTGGTGGCGAGAGGATTCTTATTGTCATTATCATAGAAACAAGGGACATCCGACAGACAATTGTTTTAAGCTTAAGGATGATATTCAGGATCTTATTGAGAATGGCACAATCTCCACTAATGGCTTAACTAAAAATTCTGATCACACAGCTTTCAAAGATCCTCTACCTAAGCCTGCTAAGGGGGAAGCCTCTCAAGCACATAAGAAGAATCATGATGCTAAGATCAACTATACATATACTTCTAATACACCTATGATCAACATGGTAGATCCTATTGAGAGTGTTCTTATGGTGAGATCTCAAGATGATAATAAAGCCAATCATGGTAAGCTAAATTTGGTCTTGCAAACACGTGGTAGTTCATCTTCCCGAAGTGAGACACTGAATGCTGTTACTAGGGGACAAGCCAAGATTGTCCTTAAAATTGCGCAAGATCTCAAGCAAGCTTTTCCTTCCAAACAAGTGGCTCCTTCAGCCACCTTTAGCTATGATCTTGTCCAACATTTGCAAAAGACACCAGCACAGATATCTATCCTTGAGTTACTTCAGTTATCCCCTTCGTGTAGAGAGATTCTTGATAAGGCTCTATGTACAACATGTGTTCCCAATGACATTGATCTGGATTGATTTCAGGCTATGGTCAACCACATTTCATCTCCTCTATCTCTCTCCTTTTCTACAGAAGATGACATATCTATTGCTCACCCTCATAATCTAGCTTTACACATTGAAGTTCTAGTCTATCACACCCGCGTCCGCCGAGTCTTGATAGACAATGGTGCAGGGTTAAATATTGTTTCTTTCAATGTCATACAACAGTTGGGTTTGTCAGAATTTGTTGTGGATTCTAAGAATAAGATTACTATAAAAGCTTATGATGAAGTGGAAAGATCTTCCAAAGGTCTTGTCACGTTGCCTGTCCAAGTGGGCCCTGTCACGAAAGATATTAACTTCCAAGTATTGGACATCCCACTTGCATATAACATTCTTTTGGGTCATCCTTGGATTCATGACATGTAGGCTGTTCCTTCCACTTATCATCAGTGCGTCAAATTTCCATACAATGGCACTGAAGTTGTGATTCTTGGAGACCATACTATTTCTATTAATGCTCTTGCTACTACTAAAAAATTTGTTCCTCACAATGAACCTACTGTTGATCCTAGTACGTCTCTAGTTGCTGCTGAGAAATCACTTAAGATGATGAGCCTTGGTATGGGTGAATATACACTGGATTCCTTTGCTTCTATACCTGTTTCTCCTAGGTCATATGGGAAACCTTCTGATAACATGAAGCCTCCCACTTCTGCTATGGTGATCTTTGATACTTTTGTTCCTTCATCCATTCCTTTAGAAGTAGAAAGAGAAGAACAAGTTGTTCAAGAGTGGATCTATAAAGAGGATTCTAGAAATATTCCCATGCTCAGTAATTCAGACACAGATACAGATGAGTCACCACTACACACTATGGCTCACATGGGAGATGATCTTCCTTCTACTTCACTTCTTTGGGGAGAAGAATGTATATCTATTGATGATATGGCTAAGGCCTCTATGTCTAGAACCTATGTGCCTAAAGAATCATTTCACTATGATAGACAACGTCACAACATTGCATGACTGCTACAAAGAGGTGATCTCTCACATAATGACATGAGTATCTCTACTTCTCGGCATCTTAAGCCTCTTCCAGAAGATTCTTCCATGACAGATATGGATGTTGATGTAGTTCATACCTCTAGTAACTATCCCGATGTAGTCAATGAGTCTCGCGAAGGGTTTGATGGGTTTGTTCCCCATATTGCCTTAGTAGACTATGTTGGTCCTTCTATGACAAATCTAGATCTAGCTACTTTTGGAGCTTACCCTATAGGCTCAACTTCTCTTGTCACCAGAGATGACACCTCTCACATAAATGTTGTTGAACCAATCACTTCATTTCATCTTGCATCAACACCTGTTACTTCTTCCACCAGCGAACTAGCAACAAAAAAGATTGAATCAGCAATCAAGTATCATAGTCATCATGTCAAAAGAAAAGAGCAATTGTCAGATGGCAAAAACCACATTGTGGCGGTATCCGAACCTAAGAAAAGTAAAAATAAAAATTTTCTCAAAAATAATGATTCTCAAATAAAAGATGACAAGTTGATTCTCTACAACAAAATGGTGCACTACTTCAAGCATGATCTCATATATGTTACACTTCAGCCCATTCCTAGAGCTGAGAACAAAGTTGCTAATGCCTTGGTTACTTCGACATCCATCTTACAAATGAAAAGGCATAAATCTCACTTCAAGTTCCCGGTGGATGAATTATGCTATCCTGCTTACAAATCCTACAATCCTACCATCTTTTCATGTCTTCCACCTCATATTCTTCCTAACAATCCACCATGCCATTCTTTCCACCATCCCTTACACTTTGCCTTTGTCTCTGGTGACTTGTATAGGAAGGGTCTAGACGGAACTCTCCTTAGGTGTCTAGAAATAGAGGAGTTAGAAAAAGTGCTAGTTGAAATCCATGATGGCATATGTGGATCACATTCTAATGATCCTCCGCTAGCTTAGACATTGCTTAGGGCTGGTTATTATTGGTCAAACTGGTTGAGACCTCCTATCGTCACAGTTGCAGCATTTGGGCCTGGGGCCTATCAGTTCTCTACATCAGAGGAAGCAAATTCTCGATGCCCATTTTTGTTTGGGGCATTATTTGTACATACTTTATGATCCTGAAAAAACTCAAAAAAAATTCATATATGATGCTGAAAAAATCAAAAAATTCAAAAAATTCAAAAAAAAAAATTGAAAAAGTGCCTTGATGAAAACCTGGAAACAGGCGCCTTGGTAGCAAAAATACAAAAAAAATTATAAAAAGTCCTGAAAAAATTGCAAAAAATCTATCAAGTGGTGAAAACCTAGAAATAGGCAATGCTTGAGACCCTCTGCACCTATGTCTATCAGTCTTGCATGGCGCTCATTCGCTCCACTTCTCGCTTTGCCTCTCCTAGCCTGGAATTGACTCTTGTCTTAGTCTAGGGGGCATACATTTTTTTAATCTTATCTTGGGTCTCTTTGTGCATCTGGGTTTCTTAGGCACCTCACAAATAGTTTTTTTCAACACCCCCCAACTGTGTTTTTCAATACTACCCTAGCATTGAGTGTTTCTTAACACTTATCAGATGTCCTACCCGCAGTCTAGATGATGCAATATTTCTCACTAGTAGATGTGATACTCAAAGCTTGACTCTATGACCTACACACATGCACTTGACTCGCTGAGACTTGCTTGGCTTTATTTTCTTTGTGTGTTGTCTATGATGATTTCTTTGCTGAGTGTTCTCCCCCTATGATCATTTTCAATGATGCATAGCTAGAAGATCGAGGGAATGAGAACATGTTTTATTGCTTTTTCTGCTTGTAGGTATATTTTGTTGGTCCTAACTGTCATGAGCATTTATGTTGGTCTTACTTGACACTATGGATTGACAAGGTATTATCCTTGACTGTTATGCGAGTGCATGCTTATAGTCATCTTGACTTTCTTGTGTCTCGATGCGAGCATAATCTTGTTATATCAAACTTAGGTAATCTCACTGCACTAGTCATCTTAACCTACATGTCTCTGATGCCTAGGTGGGATTCCCACATTTCTATCTAATATAGATCATATTCAGATCCACATAGTTATGCTAGTGTGTATTGTATGATCTTGCGATGCTACCAATAATGCTCGATGATGATAATTAGATGTCTATTGGCTTCGTAACCTTGCAAGTAAACCACTTTTCATGTAGCTTGCATTCTTAGGTTCATGTTAGTTTAGTTTTGCATCTTGCATATGGAGAGAGCTCTCCTTTTCATCTTACATGGACTTGTTAATCAATTGCGCTCACCTTTCGCTTCTTCCTGATCATGTCTTTCACTTCTTGTCTTTCATATCCCATCATTTTCCTTTCATTTCGGGATCAAAATTGAAATCTGAGTTCACCTTGATCATCCAAATCACCTTTTCCCCCTCTTTCACGTAGTTGGCTAACCTTTTGAGGCCTGATCCTTCGATCTTCACTGGGGCATTCTTCACCTCTTCATCCCCATCTCTTTCAAACTTCCCATCTTTCATTCACTTTCAAATCCCAAGTTCAAATTCTTCCCCTCCGTGGTGTTTTCGGGTTGAGGGGCCGCTTGGTTCATGCCCTAGGTCCCATGTGTGGGCAATATCTTCACTGCTTGATGGTTATTCTATTCTCTCTCTTCGATTATGATTTCTAGTGATTTGATCATGCTACTCTTACTTCTGCTTTCCCTCTACCTAGATTTCACTTTCAATCCCGAGGGGGAAGACACATCATATCTTATTGGCTATCTCTTTCCTAAGTGTTTAGTACTATCGCTACCAAGCTTATCATGCAGGATTTTCTATCTCTTTGCACTTCATTCTTTTTAGTCAGATCACTATCTGCTTGCCTTCTTGGCTGATTTGAGTTGCTTTGTGATCCCAAATTGATCTCACATTTCAACTTCATTCTTTGACTGCATGTTCTCCTGGATCAATCACACATTAGTCAAAGAGGGGAAAATGTATACACCTAAAAATGGTCATCTAGACTATTAGCCCCTTTTGCTAAATCATTAATTGCTCGTTCTTGATCAAATCCTAGCTCTATCATTTATTTGATTATTTTCTATGGGCTAACCATCTTATCCTAAGTCTTTATTTAATTAAAAGGAATATTTCCTCCCCTTTTATTAAATAAAAATCCCCCACTTTTCCTCTTATCCTAAGTTGCACAAATAAAGCATTATTCTTATTTTATAAAAAAGAGAAAAGCACTTTTTGTCTCATATGGACACAAAAGTCAACTCCTATTTTCTCATTGGAGGATACTTGTGCACATGGATTGCTCCTCTTTTAAGCTCCACCATTGATTAAATCTTTTGCCTCTTAATCTCCATGGTCCATTCCTCCTCATTTCTTTTAAAAGGAGAGCTCTCTTCTTCATTCTAGACCCTCAACTTTTTATGCTAATGTTATGCTGCAGGTTTTCTAGGTCACTTTGGAGCTTTTGGAGATTTGGAGCATTCTTGGCTTTTTGCATCTACATGTTATCATAGTTTCATTTCTTGCATTTTCATGGCATTCATAGCTTCATACTTAGCTTAGTTTCATTTATGCTTTAGATTAATTCATCTAGCTTAACTAGGAGGCTTTGTAATACTTGCATCTTACATTTTCATAGCGTAGCTTGCATTTCCATTTCTAGCATAGCATTGCATTGCATTTTCATTCTTGATTCTTGAGGATATTGGCATTCTTACCCTTGTCTTCATCGAATCTCCCATTGCATGGTTTACTAGCAAGGTTATAGGCTAAATAGCTCTAGCTGAGAGCATTCTTAAAATCCTTGCACTCCATGCCTAGGGAGCTATGGATCGATTTTTGAGACCTCATTCTTGAGTGTTATTGAATGTAATGATTCATAGAAGTGTGACACAATTATAGCACACAACAAGGACTATGTACTGTAATGTTTCAATAAGTTCCTAACAAGGTTATACCTTCTAACAAGGATAACTATACTCTAAGTACATCATTTGTGGGTGCTAATTCCCACCGGGGTTTTTACCATTAACAAGGTTTCCCTGAGACCAAAATATTGTGTTATTCTATTGGCATTCATTGTGTTCATTAGATTTGATATTGTTGCTACTTAAAGTTTAAAGTTAATAATCTGTCATACACCTGATTCACCCCCCCCCCTCTTAGTTGTATTACGGACTATTATTCCTGACAATCTATACTTATATTAATTATTCCATGCAGTCGGCTCTCAAAATACATTACAAAACATAATAAATACTTATGAAAATGATCAACATAGAGTTGGTGATCATATATTACAAAAGTGTTAGAAATATATAACATTTATCTGACTTAGCACATTTCCATACCAACTAACCTTGCCTCAATCATCGCAACTGCTCATATGCCATGTTTCACTGATTCTCTATCTGTGCATACCTTCATATCACTATATCTTCTGAATCACATCACCAAAACATGTGCAACCTTAACTAAAGGTCTTACATATCCCAAACTTTCTTCTACTAACTTCGCAAGCCATAATACATCATATATTATCTGCGCTGACCAAAACTATAACACAGTATACTATTATCCTAATTTTGTACTTAGTAATTTTTATGACTAAGTCTCCAATACCAAAAATCTATGCATGCAATCATTCTAGCATAAGTGTTACCATAAATGAAAACCCTTAAGTGATTCCTAGTGCTCCCAAAACATCACTTGCCAACAATCTCTCCCTTTGGCATTGATGGAAACACTTAGTGGAAAATGACTAAGTGTCTAAGCACTATCTCCCTTCTACATATATACATATCTTCTCTTCTCTTTCTCTTTTTCTCTCTTTTTTTAAATTATTTTTCTTCTTCTTATTTTCTCTACTTTTCCTCTCTTCATTTTTCTCTTCTCTTCCTCTCCCTTTGACATCAATGGCAAAGGTGCTTATAAAATTTCAAAATTTTAAGCATATAAGAATTCAATACTTACTCACCAATCTTAGAATGTCTTGGAAGGAGTCTTCCAAGGTCTTTACTTCATCTTCCCATGACTTAATTAGAAGTTCAATGACATGGATCAGTACATTCAGTTCATACGATATTGTTTCTACTTCCTTTAGCTCGGTGGGTAAGGAACTTGTCATTGAGCCTTCTATTTTCTCCATCTCCATAAGATGAGCTTCAAGAATTGATAGCTTAGGAGTGATTTACTCTTCAACAAACCAAATCTTTCCACTACTCTCCCTTTCTCCGCATTCAAGCACCAATCTTATCCAATATCTTGGATACCTACTTATCCATCTCCAATACAATTTGTGAAGAGGTTTCACAATTGTCCATTATGTTGTCTAAGGTAGCCCTACCCTTGTCTATGACATCTTCTATATTCCTAACATTCTTGATAGGATTTATGCAATAGATGTATACCTTTATTCCTCTTGCCACACATATTTTGGCCTTGCTTGTAGTTGTTTTCATAATTCCCAAGTCCTATGAGATGGACTGACAAACTTCTTTCAACTTCTTTTCTAGGAAGCTCTTTTCTGCCTTATCCTCTACGGTCTTCAACAGTAACTCAAAGTGATTGTCAAAGCTGTCTAATGCCATGCCTAGGTTATCTACCTCATCCTTTCCTTAAAAAAAATAGGTGTAGGGAGTAATCTATTCATTGTCTCCACTACCATAGTAATAACCTTTACCCTTATGTCTCCTTTTTGTACTGACCTTTCCTTTTCCTTAGCAAAATCCATAAAGGATAGCCGCATGAGTTCATCCCCATCCATGTTCTCCACATCTGCGCTCACTGGTTTGGCCATACTTTCCAACAATAGAGTAGATGAGGTGTCTGGTTCTTTATTTTTCTCAAGTCTTGCCTCAACTATTTTTTTTCCTCATCTCTTCTACCTGCCTTTCTTCTTGTTGTATCTCCTTCTCCTATACCTTCTCTTCTTTTTTTTCCTATATATGCTCTTCCTCTATCTGTCCTTCTTCTTCAATTTTCATCATATTGACTAAGTTGTCTTGAAATGGGTCATTCACATCAAGTGAGGTTTCAAGGGTAACAAGCACACCAGAGACAGAGAAGTCTGGTTGCATGTCAGCTTCGCTTGCTTGCACACACACTTCAACTATTTTAGAACTTTCTCCAATTCCCAAAGGTATAGGATTGGTAACCTTGGGAGGTGAGGTCTTCATAGGCATATCACTCACAAGGATTTGATCCAGTGCCTTTTGAGTATCCTCTATGACTTCATCATATTTTCTTGCCACAATTTTCACCAGTCTGGCCTTAGTCCTCAACAAAGATTTTAATTATTTGATGATTCTCTCCCTATCTTGTATAGAAACTATTGGTAACATGTCTTCAATGGCCTTGTTTCTTATGTTCTCATACTCAAACTGTGCCAACTATTTTCTAATCTCTAACTTGCTATACAATTCCTTGGGGATGCTTCCTTCTATCTCTAACAAGTTCTTTTTGAAAACTAACAAGTGCTCAATTATAGTGTTCTCAATTATTGTTTGATTTTTAGGGTCATACCTTTCATAGTATCTATTTATTGTCTTCAAATTCCCATCTCTTATCACTCTCTTTTGTAACATTTGAATTTCTAGCTTCTACAGATCTTTTGGCCTCTTCTGTACTACTTTTTCTTCTTTCTTCTTAGTCACTTTTCTTCTTTCTTCTGTGTCTCAGATTCTACCTTCTTCTTGGGGCTGCTTTGTTTGGTATATCTTGTAGATCTTCTAGGTGTGCTTGTAGGTACAACTTCTTCTATAGTTTTCTCAGGGATGACTGATAAATCTATCACACTAGGAATATAAATTTTTATCTTTTCTGCTTCAGAAGGAGGAGGTGCATCAATTTCCATGATGGAAGATTCTTATACCATATTTTTCCTTAGCTTCTTTAGCTTCTCCCTATTGATTCCTACCTTTGCAGTAATATCCTCAACTATTTTGTCAATCTTTCTCTTCCTAGTCCCTTTATCATGTTCTTCTTTGACTTTTTCAGACTTTTCTGAATATGTTCCCCATCTTTCTTCAAAAGTTTCTATTTCTAGTACTAATACATGCTCAACTTGCATAGTTAGAACCTCTAAACTGACTTCATACCCCATAGGGTAGCACCATTTCTTCCTAGACTTAACTGTCTCAAAGCACACACAATCATTTTCAACAATGAAACAGATAGTTTCCTTATATTTATTAACTATATCTTTAGGTATCCTATATCTTTCCTTCATCTTCCTTTGAAGGATTTTGGTCATAGAAATTAGTTCTCCATCTACCCAATTCTTTTCATGTCTTTGGTAGCTCTTATAAATTTGAATTCCAGTAGGTACATCATATTTCCATGCTCTAGGGTGCATGTCAGGTAATTTTTGTACAATGTGGATGTACATATGAACCAAAATTGAACCAAACCTGAATGCCTTAGACTTATCTTTCTTAATAACCTTCACATTTTCCAAAAGTTGTTGTGCTAGAACTTCACATAGGTTATATTTCTTGTTTTCCTTGACCACTCTATATGTCATTATAATAACTCTAGTTAATATTGAGTTAGGTCTATTATTGTAGAACATCTTGTAACCTAATATTATTGCCACCAATCTCACATCTTGCTGATAGATGTTATTTACTTTCATTTCTCTCTCATCCCACTTAGAATGGGTTAGGGTTTCCACCTATTTTCTAATATTTTTCTCTGCTACTGGGAGGGCTCCAATATTATCCAATCTGGTTATCTCATGAATCATTTGTGCACATATCTTAACTGGTGTCTCTCCAATCCATATAAATTGGTCATGGATTCTTCTTAGGATTATTTGAACCATTTAGTTTCATGGAACTCATTTAGTAGGGTTAACTTGATAATGGACTAGTCTTCCAAGTGTTTAAACTCTTCTACCATCTTTCCATCTACTTCTATCATTCCATCTAATTCACTATAGATATTAACATCTCCTATGATCTCATACTTGCAGTGTATGTATGCCCTAATATCCTCAACATGCAACACACTGTAAGGGGCTTATGAAAATGCTCATTTTCAAATCATCCTCACAAGACTTAAATGGATGTTTCTTAAACTTGTACCTCGATCTATCCACAACATCAAAAATCATGGGTGAATCCATAACTTCTGAAAGAGTATAAAGTATAAATACCTTTAATAGGTTAAATTTTGAAACTTCTGCTTGAATCGATCACGCAATATACCTACTAGATGGATGAAATGCTTCTTCACACTGCTCTCCTTGGTCACTAATTATTAAATGGTGCTAAAATGATATGTTTCAAGCTCTTTTATCCTTCACAAGTTGAGTAAGTGCATTAATCACAGGTAGCTCAACTTCGCACACTGTCTAATCAAACAAAATATTGTGAACATAGAATATGAATCTCCAAGTGTTGCGATCACAAACATAGACTCCATAGTGTATGTACACACCATATCTAAGATGACGTGAGCTTATTCCATATAATCAGGGGCTAGATATATTCTGGTGTCTTCATCCAATGTTCCCCCTAAGGCCATGTGGCCTTCTAGGTCAATGTCTCAATGAAATCATCATGCAAATAAACAGTAGCATCTATTGTCTCTCCCTAAACTAATGCTTTACTGAACTCTTTTATCTTCCATACTTTCTCATCCTCTTCATCTGCAGATTTCTTGAAATGATTCTCAAACTCATCCATATACTCATTAAGACTTTTACCACTGTCACCAAAATTCTTCTTCATAACCATAGGAGGTGGTCCTCTTAGTCCTCTTGGTCCTCTTTTGTTGTCCTCTCCATTGTATCTGCAAAAAATTTCTATGTGTCCAAGGTTGTTACATTTGTAACATGTAGGTGGTCTCCTTCTATCCTGATTTACTTGGAGCTTACAATACCTTGTAGTATGCCCAAAGTTATTTCATTTGAGGCATGTGATCTTGGCTGCTGACTCTTCTCTAATGTAATCTTGTTTATATCTAGGCTGATCAATTTTTTTGCATTATGATTTCTTATGTCCATAATCATAACAGTTATAACAATAACCAAAAAAAGGTTTGAAAGAACTATTACCTCTACAATCTATTTTCATGTGTCCAAGTTTGTTGCATCCAAAGCATCTACCTCTAAAAGGTCTAGTATGATCTCTAGGTCTCTCAAGAGTAGGTCTGTCTTCAATCTTTGCTTCATTTGTTTCTTCATCAGTCTTAGAACATTATGCTTCATTGAATCCAACTCCAGTCATGTCTCCTTTAGGTTTCTGTCTTTCTCTTTGTTTATCAATCTTATCACTGCTCATGTGCAACTTCTCAATATGCAATTTGGATTGAGTGAGTTCTCTTTTTATGATCTAATTATACTTCTCCAATTCCTAACACATATCCTTGTAGTGATCAAGTTTAGTCTTCATTTTTCCTATCTGCTTTTATGCTTCTTTTAGTGACTCTTCAACTTTGTATCTTGCATCATTTTCATGTTGAATCTCTTTAATCATCAGAAGATTGATTTGTTATTTTTCTTGCTCAAGCTTCTTTGCTTGGTCTAATGTATCATTGTCTAAATCCTCTTTGATCTTTTCCATAAGGTCTTGTTTCTAACATCTTGAAGTTTCAAGTTCTTCCTTTAGTTTCTTGATGAAACCTTCTGCTCTTCTCAATTTTAATTTTAATTCACCAATCTCAGCCTTTTCTTTGTCTAGGTCATCAAGTGCTGATTCAAAGTTCTCTTGCAAACTTTCTGAATCCATTTTGATCTCCCTTAAGTTGTTAGGCTTTCTCTCCAAGGGCCAATAGCTCTGATGCCAATTGTTAGGATTAGGTAATACTGAGAGGCGGGGTGAATCAATATTACAACACTTTAATTTAAACTTAAACCAATTGAAAATAAACCATATTAATGCAGAAATGAAAAGAACATAAATGCACAACACATAACTCATAACACCATGATTTGTTTTCAAGGAAACCTTGGCCAAGGGAATACCCCAATGGGGATGGTACCCACAACTGTGCAGTAAAATATAATATCCCTATTAGGAGATCTAGCCCTGTTAGGAGCTAATTATTACATAGTACATTTCCTTTCTAGATGAATACAAAACCCTATTACAGGTATACAAAAACCCTGTTAAAGGTGGTGAGCTTACAACTCTTACAATCACAATACTATCACAAAATGTTCTTAAAAAATGAACAATACAAGCATCTGCTATGCTTAGATAGTTCTAGTTATAGCTCTATCAAACATTGATCTCACATCTTCTCTCTGCTCTCAAATTCACATCCATCACATCATCATCACAATCACACTTATCACTTCCACAAAACACTCTATACTTATATTAATTATGCCATCTAGTCGACTCTTAAAATACATTACAAAACATAATAATTACTTATGCAAATGATCAACATAGAGTCAGTAATCATATATTACCAAAGTTTCAGCAATATACAACATTTATTTGACTTAGCACATTTCCCTACCAACTAACCTTGCTTCAATCATCGAGACTACTCATATGCCTTGTTTCACTAATTCTCTGTCTTCACATACCTTCATATCACCGTATCTTCCTGATCTCATCACCAAAACATGTGCAACCTTAACTAAAGGTCTTACATATCAAAAATTATCTTCTACTAACTTCTCAAGCCATAATACATCATATATTATATTTGCTGACCAAAAATGTAACACAGTATACTATTATCCTAATTTTGTACTTAGTCATTTTTATGACTAAGTCTCCAATACCAAAACACTCTGCATACAATCATTCTAGCATAAGTGTTACCATAAATGACAACCCTTAAGTGATTCCTATTGCTCCCAAAACATCACTTTCCAACGGTATTCCCAAATGGAAGGTATATATTTTATAGAGACCTTTTCTCCTATATCTTGACTTGAAGTTGTTATATTACTTCTTGCATATATAGCCTACAGAAAATTTAAGGTACAGTATCAGATGGATGTTAAGTTTGCATTCCTAAATGGTGAGTTAAAGGAAGATGTTTACATTGAGAAATCTAATAGGTTTCCACGAACCGAGGAAAGAGATATGGTTTGTAAATTGTAGGAAGCATTGTATGGATTGAAGAAAGCTCCTAGATCCCGGTATGCTAGATTAGATAGATATTTGACAAAGATTGGATTCAATAAAGCTACTGTAAATAGTAGCTTATACTTCAAAATAGTTGATGATAATATCTTCATTGTTGAATTCTTTATTTATGATATTATATTTTCTATTAATGATGAATTGAGTAGAGGTTTTGTTGATGAAATGCAAAAAAAAATTGAGATGTCTATGATAGGTGAGATGAAATTCTTTCTTGGATTGTAAATTACTTAGCTGGATAAAGGAAGTTTCATTACACAGTCCAAGTATGTCAGATAATTATTGAATAAATTTGGTATGGAAGATTCAAAACTAGTAGGGACTCCTATGGTTACTAGTTGTAAATTGACTAAGGATGATGAATCTTCTTGTGAAAATTGGACAAGATACAAATCAATGATTGGAGGATTTCAATATCTAACGCATACTAGACTAGACATATAAAATGTAGTTGGAATCATTGCAAAATTTCAAGCAGAACTGAAGGAATCACATATGGTTACTGTTAATAAAATTTTTAGATACTTCAAGGGTACAGTAAACTACAGATTATGGTATGGAAAAGATGATGATTTTACCTAGAGTGCATATACTGATGTTGATTGGGAAGGTAATGTAGATGATAGGAAGTACAAGAGGTGGTGCATATTTTTAGGTAAGAGACTAATGTCTTGGACTAGTAAGAAACTATATTGTATCTCTCAATCCACTGCTAAAGCTGGGTATGTTGATGCTGCTATAAATTGTAATCATTTTTTTTTTAATGAAGAAAATGTTAAAATATTTAAGGATAAACATTAATGAACCTATTGTTACTTACTATGATAACTTTAGTGCTAAAAATATTTCAAAGATCCCTGTGAAACGTTTAAAGAAAAATCATATTTCTATTAAGTATTATTTCTTGAGGGATAAGGTCATTGAAAAGGAAGTAAAATTGGAATAAGTGTCTACTAAGGAATAGGTTGTTGATATATTTATAAATCCTTTGCCAAAGGATACATTTGAGTATCTTAATGATAAGATTGAGGTTTTGGCCCCTCCTGATCAGAGCTAATGATGCTAAGGATGGAATCAATCTAGAAATTTATCAGAATATCATTATATGGATTGATGATTTTGGGGACTTCTCCTCAAGAGGATAAGTTCTATGATAGGCTGATTTGAAATAGTTATCTATTATTATTTTTGAAGTGATTTCATCTATTTATGTCTTTGGCCCTTTTCCACTAATGTCAAAGGGGGGAAGATTGTGTGAAAAACAAAAAAATCAGGAAGATTGTATTTGGGATTGTGTTGAGAGGTTTGAATTGGATATTCAAAGTGATCAGGTGGATATATTTTTAGAATGATCAGGTGGATATATTTTTAGAGTGATCGGGTGAATATGTTGATGTCTTTGTGCATTTATTATTTTTCACTTCATATGTTTCCATCAATTCCAAAGGGGAATATTGTTGGAAAGTTGTTGAGTTTGTCAGAGATTATTGATTAGACCTTGTTTATGTGTGCTGACATTAATCTTTTGTCATTTATGTCAACATACTATTTTTGTTACTGACAATGTGTTTAGCCTACTCGGAGAAGACAATTTTAGTTGATCAGGTGATATGTTGAAGATATTTTTTTGTGATTATAGATGATGTTTTAGATATGTGTGTAGTTGAATATTTTCAACTTATAGAGGTTCACATAATATTTTAAGTTAGATATGATTGATTTATCAAGTGCTAGTATTTCATTATGCCTGTGTCAAAGGTTGATTCACTGCTTCAATGAGGATCAATGTGATTGATTTAGTTGGTCCAAATCTGGTAGTAACGTTGGGATTCATTTTTGTTTCCTCAACCAGTGTTTTTCATGATTCAAAGCTCAGCAAGATATATTTTTAGTGTAATAGAGTGTAATACTCAATGTTGTTGGTATTCAGTGCAGAGATGAGTTTGGATTTTGAGATTGAGTTGATGTGAAGGTTCGATAAGCTATTATTACTTCTTTCTAGTATTAGTGGTGTAGACTAGGATTTGTGAGTGCACCTAAACTTGTTTTGAAGGCCAAAGACAAACAAATGTCATAGCATATAATCAAATCAAGTTTAAAGGTAAACAAACTAAAATCAAAGCCACCTTAGTTTAAGCTTAAAACGGATGCGCCCATGCACCGTTTGATATGCTTAGATATAGAGGGATGTGGGTGTGCAAACTCAAGCACTTGGAGCATGCAAGATGGATGATTTGAGGATCAAGAAGACCCAAAATGACACAAAATAGGTATGAGGAACCTATTTTGCCTCAAAGGCCTCAAGAACACACAAATATGCAAAGCTAAATGAAAGAACTAAGGTTAAAACAAGAAATGAATCTATGTTAATCCATTTAAGCTAATTTAGATGTTATTTAAGCTTGAAAATGATCTAAAAAAGATGAACTTATGCTTATGCTAGAATGAAAATGGCATTATAACTTTGCTATTGAGTTTGAGAGTTGAGAGATGATTTGCCTTAGGAAGTGAGGGTATTTATAGGATTTCTAAGGCTTGGGGTAGGAGGAATGAATGGCCAGGATTGAAATCCTTAAGAGAGGCCAAGATTCACTCAAAGGGAAGCACATGGATTGTGCTAGTTCTCAGCCAATCAGGAGGTGACACATGTCACAAGGTGAGTGGATGAAGGGAAGGGCAAAAAGGAGTCAACAAAGGGGGCTCCAAGCTCATAACTCTCCAAATAAATGCTTGTAAGAGCAATGAATGGGCTTTAAGAGGCTTTGAAGACTTTGGGGAAGCAATAAATGCTTTGTGGTTGAGATATTTGGAAGGAAAGACTTTGCTTTGGTTTAGGAAAGTCTTAAGTTTGGTTAGGATTGCACAAAGGTTTAAGGGTAGGATTAGGATTAGATTAGGACAAAGAAAAAGATTAGGATGGGTGAAGAGGGTGGTTTTGAGAAGATTCTAGAAGAGTCTAGATTTCTCCTTAGTTTCATGGAATAAAAGTTATTCATTCCAAAAGCTTAAGTTTTAGGAATATTTATTAAAATATTTTCAATAAATATGGAAATTAAATATTTAACCTTAATTAAATATTTAACCTTGGGATTAGGGTTAGAAAAGATGGGATTAGCCTTTTAATCGAAATTAAGAAGGGATTAGAAGATTTTGGAAGAGGTTAGTGGTCTTAAGGAAATTGGCCAAGTTTGGGATAAAAAAATAAATTAATTTATTTTTTGAAGTTTTTGGTCAATTTATTAATTAAATAATTAATAAATTAGGGATAATGTCCAAATGACATTTTTAGGCTAGATTCCTTAATTAAAGATTTTTAATTAAGAGAGAGGGATTTAATGCCATAAAAATAAATTAATTAAATAATTAATTAATAAATGATGATGTCATCAAGGATTTTCAGAAAATAAAAATAATTTATTTTCTGAAGGATTTTTCGGTGTCTACATTTTGCCCCTCTTTGATGCGATGCCGCGAGTGGCATGGCGTCAAAGACAAGAAAACAAGATGCCGAGGCTAGAATCAGAAGAAGAGGGTACGACACCTGGGTGGATTGGAAGAAAGAGGATACATGCCCCAGTGGGACAAAATCATGGAAGATGCACCCAGTGGGACAAGGAAAAAGAGGGATTACGCGCTGGGACAGAGTGTGCCCGGCGGGACGAGGAAGGAAAGGCCTAGGAAGAAAGGGGAGATAAATAACCTCACTTCTAAGAGCAAATATGGATGATATGCAAGATGAGATGGAAATGCAAGATGCAAGATGCAGCTGTATGCAAAGATGCAAGATTAATCTATATGATAAATGCAAGGGACCAGATAGCTCCAAGTGCAAACGGGAGTGCACAGCCTAGATTTAATATAGCAATGCTAGAGACCTGCCAAGGATACTGGGATCACGAGGCCTTGTCACCAGCGTTGCAGAGGACTGACGAGGACTGACACTAAACAAACACACAGGGTTGCCCCAACATCACACATGAAGCACAGAGGCGACATGGTGGAATCGATGCTGAAGGAACCACAAACACACAACTGACTCACAGGCAGAAGCGAAAGATCAAAAGACCTTGCCCCAGATTATCCGCACACGCAGCACACTGTGATATAAAAAATCATGGTGACCCTGGTGGGATAAAGAGAAGCCAAAAAAATTAACAAGACCCAAAGGACAAAAAATCCAAGATCAAAATGATAACTCCAAAAAGACATCCTTTGCCAAGGAGAGAGATTAGGTTTGATTGATGGTGGGAAGATTGGTCGGACAGGAGGAACGATATATCCTCAAGGACCAGGATGGAAGATTAGGTCGGATAGGAGGAATGATATATCCTCAAGGACCCACGGGTTGGTGAGAGAATAAGTGTAGTTGTTTGCTGGCAAAAGCTGAAGTTCAAGGAATAATCAGGACGAGCAAAGATAAGTCGACAATTGATGTTGCTTGAAGCACAAGGCCCGAGTGGGACTAAAAGTTTTCTGAGGCTGGGGACGGGTCAAGATATTTGATCAAATGCTGTTGCAGGACAGACAAAGGCTATGTACAACAAGGAGGAACGATATGCACAAGGGATATGTACAGAAGCTCAGGATTGGGGATAGGAAGATCACACTCAGCGGGACTCTCACTAGGACGGAGACAAGAAGGATATTTACAGAAAGGATTGCGCTGTACAGGAAATGGAAAAGGATATGGTACAAGATATGGTACAAAGCTTTGGAATAGGATATGGATTGCAGATGGGCTGGAGGAAGATGGAAGCTGAATGTTTGGAAGATAGGGGAGATGGAACTGCTGGGAGATCTGTTATGGAATGGAGGAAGAGGACAGTAGTTGAAAGGACAACTGAATGGATAAATAGCTCAGTTTACTATGTTGGCGCCTGTTTGCCAGGTTTTCACCAACATACTTGTCCAAGGCGCTTGAATTGCCAAGTTTTCACCGTTGGACGATTATTTTCTCTTTCTCTTTTCTTTTTTTACTTTTTTTGCTTTTTTTGCTTTTTTTGAATGTTTTTTGGATTTTCTGATATATGCAGGATCAGGTTCAGGCATAGAACCTCTTCAGATGGATGATGTTGATAGGATCATTCAAGGGCTCACCTTCTGGTGTTGATAGTTGATAGGCTCCCGAGCCGAAGGATGTGGTGACAACATAGGGGCCCAACCAAGTAGGCTCAAACTTGCCTTTCTTTTCTCTATTTGCTAGGACCTTCTGATTTTCTTTAAGGACCATGTCACCGACCTGGAATTGTCTAGGATGGACCTTTTTGTTATAACTCCTTTTGAGTCGATTCTGGTATGCAACCAGGTGATCATAGGCTTGCTGTCTCTTTTCATCTAGCAGATCTAGCTGTGTGAGCTGGGCCACACGATAGTCTTCATCAGTTGTATAGTTCTTCATGGAGACGCGCAAGGATGTGAGCTCAACCTCGATTGGTAGAACAGCTTCGGCACCATATACAAGGGAGTATGGGGTGGTGCCTGTGGGAGTGCGATAAGAAGTGCGATAAGCCCAGAGGGTGGGATTAATTTGGAGGTGCCAGTCACGACCAGAATCATTGACAACCTTCTTGAGGATTTTCAAGATAGTTTTGTTGGTTGCCTCAGCTTGGCCATTTCCTTGAGGGAAATATGGACTGGAGAAATGGTGATGGATGTGGAGTCTGGCACATAAATCATCCACATGCTGGTTTTCAAAAGGTGTGCCATGGTCTGTGAAAATGGTAGATGGTATGCCGAAGCGGCAAATGATGTGGTAGAGGATGAACTTGGATATTTGGATGCCAGTGGTTAGGGTGAGCGGAATCGCTTCAACCCATTTGGTAAAGTACTCTGTGGCTGTTATGATATACTTGTGTCCATCCGAAGAGAGGGGGGTGATCAAGCCAACGAGGTCGAGGCCCCAACATGAAAAAGGCCACGGTGGTGCAATAGGCTATAGATCCTGTGCTGGTGCATGTATCAAATTGGCATGCTGTTGACATGGGAGACATTTTTTGACAAATTCACACGCATCATGTTCCATTGTTGGCCAATAATACCCAACTCTAAGCAGCTGCTTTGCTAGAACCATGCCACTCGTGTGGGCACCGCAAATTCCAGCGTGAACTTCTTGTAAGGCCAGGATGGCCTCGTTTGAGTCTAAACATCTAGATAGGACATTGTGATACCCGCAACGATATAGGGTGTTGGCTACAAGAGTGTAGCGGGAAGCTCTGCGAATAAGGTTTTGGCGTTGGTTATTGGTGAGATGGGGAGATATGATACCATTTTTTAGATATGCATGGATTTTGTGGTACCATGGGGATTGGGGACCAACCAAGACACACACCATGTCTGCATCGGCATTCTCATAAGCTGGTGAATGTAGCTGCTCGACTAGAAATTCATACTGTGATGCGTCTCGTGGTATTTCCAATAAGGATCTGATGGTTGCCATTGCATCTGCTGCTTTGTTCTGAAGCCTTGGGATCTGGTTGAATTGTAGATGTAGGAAATGCTCTTTCAGTTTATCCACCAGTTGCTTGTAGGGTAGCAATTTGTCATCCTTTGTCTGATATTCATCTAGGACTTGTTTGATAATCAGCTCTGAATCTCCAAAGACTTGTAGTTCTGTGATGTTCCATTGGATAGCTGTTTTGAGACCTAAGATGAGTGCCTCATATTCTGCAATATTGTTGGTACAGGGGAATCCCAACTTGAATGATTTTGGAATATAGTCACCTTGAGGTGTGACGAATAGGATTCCTGCCCCTGATCCATGTGATGTGTTGGAACCATCAAAGTATAGTTTCCACATGGGCTGCTCTTCAATCATGCATAAGTGTTCATCGGGGAATTCCATGATTAGTGGATAGGCATCCACCAGTGGTGCTTCTGCTAGTTGATCGGCAATGACTTGACCTTTGATTGCTTTGCGATCTACATACTGAATGTCAAATTCGCTGAGTAACATGACCCATTTTGCCATACGGCCTGTGAGGGTTGTCTTTGATAACAGATACTTAAGAGGGTCCACCTTTGATATGAGCTTGATTGTGTGGCTAAGCATGTAATGTCTAAGTTTTTGAGTGGCAAAGACCACTGCTAAGCATGCTTTCTCCATGGGTGAATAGTTAAGCTCATAGCCCACAAGAGTGTGACTGATGTAGTAGATAGCTCGTTCTCTATTTTCATCATCATGCTGTGCTAGGAGTGCCCCTAGTGCTGTAGCTATTTTTGAGATGTAAAGGATGAGTGGGCATCCTGAAACTGGTGGTACTAGGATCGGAGCGTTAGCTAGATACTCCTTGAGTTTATCAAAGCTTCTTTGACATATGGGATCCCACTTGAAGTTGGTGTCTTTGCATAAGAGATGTGAGAAGGGTTGGCACTTGTCTGCTAGTTGCGAGATGAACCGCCGAACTGATTGAAGCTTGCCCTGTAGGCTTCTGAGCTGTTTGAGATTTCTTGGTGGAGGCATCTCTGTTATTGCTTTTACCTTTTTAGGATCGATCTCTATGCCTCGTCTAGAGACGATGAAGCCTAGAAGCTTGCCAGATGTAACACCAAAGACACATTTCTTAGGATTAAGCTTTAAGCCATAATGATTCAGACGATCAAACACACGTTCTAGGATGTTGAGGTGCTCATCTCTTGTTTTGGATTTTGCAAGGATATCGTCCACATAGTCCTCAAGGATCTTATGGATCATGTCATGGAAGATCGCTGTCATTGCTCTCTGATATGTGGCTCCGGCATTCTTTAACCCAAATGGCATCATGTTGTAGCAGAAGGTACCCCATGGGGTTGTGAATGCTGTTTTATGTTGATCTGCTTCCGCTATATGAATTTGGTTGTAGCCTGAAAATCCATCCATGAGTGATAGCATTTCGTGACCCGCTGTGAGGTCTACAAGCATGTCTATGTTTGGCAATGGGAAGTCATCCTTAGGACATGCCTTGTTCAAGTCCCTGAAATCAGTACAGATTCTGATGTCACCAGAAGGCTTTGTGACTGGCACCATGTTAGAGATCCACTCTAAATAATCTATTGCTCTGATGATCTTAGCTTGGAGGAGCTTCTCAAGCTCTGCTTTGACGAGCAATGCTACCTTTGGATGCATTTTCCTTAGCTTCTGCTTCACTGGCTTGACGTTTGGATCTACTGATAGATGATGAACAACAAGGTTTGGATCAAGCCCAGGCATGTGGGCGTATGACCATGCAAAGTTGATGATGGATTCCTTGAGCAAGGCACTGAGAGCAATTTCTTCTCCTTCTGTTAGGTTGACTGCAATGTAGGTGATCCTTGGACATTCTTCTGTTCCCAAGTTGATTGGCTTGGTTTCCTCTATGATGATCGGCGACTGCTCTGGCCTATAATCTTGGATAGGGGGAAGAGGCAAGGCTTCATCTTCTAGCGCCTGAATTGCCAGGTTTTCGCTAGAAGATACGCCCTTTATTTTTACTATTTTGGAATCAGAATGTGCCCCAAGGGGGTTTTCACATAAAGACTCATGATGTTCTTTTGCTATTTCATTTTTGCGACTAAAGCTTGCCTCTTCCCCAAAATATCCTTCTGGGTGAAGCGTATAAACAGAGGTCGATGTTGGATCCTGATCGCTTGCTGGACCTGATGCCCCCATGAATTCTAGGAGTGCTTGTGCGCTTTGGAACTCATCGATGTGTGCGATGCTTGGTTGGTCCCAATCTATGAGGTCAGGGTTTGCGAGGGGAAGATCTATGAGGTTAATGGAGAGTTGTTGGAGGACAGAAGTCCCCAGGAGGGTGTTGTCGGCAAAGATATCGTCGTAGGATCGGATGTCTTTCTCTTCGGGGATGTCTTCGATTTCCACGAGGTCATCCTGGCTATTCAAAAAGTTCACGTTGGTCATGTTAGTGTCCGCAGTTATGGTATTGGGCTCTTGTTCAAGCAAGCGAGAGGTATTAAAGCCAAGTCCTTGCTGTTCTGGATTTTGGGATGGTATGATAGGAAACAAATTTTCGTCCTCTTGTGGTCCTAGACCACCACCTTGATAGTTGTATTGTTCTGTGACATTCTTGTAGGGGATTGGATATTTCTCTTTGAAGTACTCAAGAAGTTGGGTGTCACATGATGGGGGATCTTTGTATAACCATTTGTTAATATCTGGATCCATTTCTTTGCTGTTGATGTTGCCATGAGACTCAAAAGTCATGTTTCCGATTTGCTTGAGCTTATAATGTTCCTCAACAGGCTTGTTTTGACAACTTGGGCGCCCTTGAGTATGTGGATCAAGTGGAAGAGCTCCTACAGCAAATGCATCACTGAGGCTGTATTCGCCACAACCCTGGTTGTTGATCTTGATGGATGATAAGGTGGAAGAAAGGATGGTCTCTGGATCGCGATGGGATCGGAATGAGCTAGCAATAGAAGTACCAATATCGGTTCCAGGACAATGAGTAGAATGAGGGAAAGATGTTTCCATCGCAAGGCAGTATGCGAAGGGGTTTGGATCAGCGTGGATGGTAACCTCAGTGCCTTGATGTGGAAACTTGATGCACTAATGGTAAGTAGATGGTACGGCCTTAATGGAATGGATCCATGGACGACCGAGGAGGATATTGAACAGTAGGTCAAGATCAACAATGTGGCAGAGAGTATCTTGCGCTGCTGGGCCTAGCTGGATAGGCAAAGTCATAGTACCTTCAGAGGTACGCTCCAAGTTATCATATGCTTTGATAGTGATTTTCTCATGTTGTATGTCGGCCTCCGTGAACCCGATCTTCTTGATGAATTTTAATGTGCACAAGTTGAGGGCTGAGCCATTATCCACTAGAACTCGTTTGATGGCAAAATCTCTGACCATGACAGCAATGCGGAGAGGGAGAGTATGGTCAGGAGCGACATCTGGTATATCAGATTCTTTGAAGGACAAGGCACATGCTGCTGATAGGTGTCCCACAAGAGTTTCAAACTGAGTTGTGTTAATATCCGTGGGGACATGGCCTTCTTTTAGAGCTTTGTCCAGGATCTCCTGATGGATGGGTGATGTGCGGAGCAAATCCAAGATAGATATTTGGGCTGGCATGTTCCCAAGATGCTCTATGATATTGTATTGTGCTCTTGATGCATTATGCTGTGTTGCGCGTGCATTTGATGCTGGCCTGGTGTTAGACTGTGCTGTGGATGCAGTAGATGTTGGCCTTGGAGGAGCAACTGATCTCGGAGGAGCACCGGCAACAGTTATCCTACCACTGCGGGTAGTTGTAGCACATTGTCGATCTGGCCCTCTGACGTGGATGGTATTGACGGTGGGCTCATCTTGGATGGGCTCAATTTGAGTTATGCATCCGACATACTTGTCATAGTTGATGTAGGCCACTGTGTGATCTTCTTGCTTGCCTTTGCCATGATTTTGGGGCTGATTGGTGTTGGCTTTATTCTTCCCGGTATCGTGTTGAGGGAACACATTTTGATATATTTGCAAACCGGCGTTAGGTGAAGCCTGAGTTGGTGCATCGACCTGGATTTCCTTGTGATCGATGAGATCCTGGATGTAGTGCTTAAGCCGCATGCACTTCAATGTTGTGTGCCCCTTCACACGATGATAATCACAGTATTCATGTTCTTTATACCAATCAGACTTTGGTGCGTTGTCATCTTTCTGTGGGATGGGCGGATATGTGATCATATTTGCCTTGGCTAGCCGATAAAAGATCTGATCCAGAGGCTCACCCAAAGGTGTTAAGGTCCTCTTTGGATTGTTCTGATTGTTGGGCTTGTTCTGCCTTGGGGCAACGTTAACTGTGTTAACAGGATTGCCTTGACGTGCTGGCTGCTGCTGTTGGTATTGCTGCTGATACTGTTGCACAGGTGGCCAATGAGCTTGAGGAGGCTGCTGATAAATAGGTGCTTGATATGCGGGAGCTAGTGGTTGCTGATAGATGGGCGCTTGTGGCGGTTGGTATGTTTGAGCTGGTGTAGGACTAGCCACAACAAATTGTACATTCTTAGTGTCAGTGGCTCCATCTGTAACAACATTCTTGTTACGATTCCAGTAACGAGATTTATCATTGTTGGGTTTGTTCTTGGAATCATCCTTGAAGTGACGAATAGTGCCTTCGTCTAGGAGAGCTTTTTCGATGCCTATGCCCTTGCTCTTGATGTCTTGGTATGTTTGGAGACAGTTCATTCGCATGTGATGGGATAGCTTTGGATGCAGGTTATCAATGAAGATCTTTGTTAGATGCTTCTCTGGCGGCTGATATGATAACCTAGTTGTAAGATTCTGCCATCTTTGCAAGTATTCTGCGAGGCTTTCTCCATCTTTCTGCTTTGAGTTGCATAGGTCTAGCAAGGACAACTCATTCTCCACATTATGGGCATAGTGTGTGATGAACTTCTCAGAGAGTTCAGCAAAGGTTTTTATTGTCCCATGTGGTATTTTGTAAAACCACTCAACAGCAGTTCCTCCCAAGCTTTTGGGAAACAGGCGCAGGAGATAGTTATCACTGTAAGCCACTTCTTGGCACGCCATGTAGAACTCTTTGATATGGTTTACTGGATCTCCTTTCCCTCGATACTTGTCGAACTTAGGCATCTCAAAATGCTTGGGGAAAGGGATAGTTGCTATGGATCGATCGAAGGGATATGAGCACACCTCTTCGAACTTGTATGTTTTATTCTCTGTTCCACTTTGTAGCTCTTTTAGAGCATTTTTCATTGCTTCCCACTCAGCATTGAGTGGCGAGGGAACTGGAACTTCTGCTTGTGATGGAAGCTGTGGAACTGGATATGGTGCTTGCTGTGGATAAATGGGTTGGAACTGATTTTGGGGCAATGGTTGTTGGGGATATTGCTGGTGTGGCATAGGGGGATATTGATATGGGACTGCTTGATGTTGTTGGGATACTTGTTGTTGTTGAACTGGCGGTTGCTGTGGGACTGCTTGCTGATATTGAATATTTGGAACTTGCTGTTGTAACTGATGGGTGGGAACTTGTTGTTGCTGGGGGATGATAGGGACTTGTTGCTGAGGCTGATAGCAAGGGACTTGCTATTGTTGAGGAATGATGGGTGTTTGCTGAAAGGGGACATGTGGTTGCTGTGGGGGAGGCTGTTGGAACGATGCTGCTTGCGGGTATGATGGTGGTAGTTGCTGAGGTTGACTTTGGATTTGGCTGATATAAGCTGGGTGCATGCCTGCGTTACTTAGAGGTGGAACAGACGTGGGGAAGCTAGAAGCAAAGGGTGATGGGGTAAGATAGCTGGGGAAAGTTGGCTGTTGAGGTGGTGGAACTTGCTGGAAGGTATTTGGGATTTGGGATGAATAGCTTGAAGCCGGCGGTGTTTGGGGTAGTTGCTGCTGTGCTGCTTGGGCGAAGGCAGTTTGTTGACTTGCAACCATAGATGTAGGGGATTGAGATGGGATCCCCCATGCCTTCATTTCTTCTTGTGTAAGGCCCCACTGAGAACTTGTGTTAGGGTGTACTGCAGCGGATGATGGAATGGTAGGAGCAACGGGAGCTTGGGACATGAATGATGGTTGAGGGAAAGGAGCTTGTTGAGGTTGTGGTTGAACGGATGCTTGTGAGGAGGAAAATGAAGGAAACACCCAAGAGAAGGATGAGGTTGGAATGGGGAGCGATTGCGCTAACCCCAAAGAAGAAGGTACAGGTGCTTGGGGGGTGAAGGGTGACGGTGCTCCTTTGATGGTGAAAGGCATTGCTTGACTTGCGAATGGTGGCGGTGTAAAAGCTTGTGTGAGAGGTGGAAGCTGATTTTGGGTTTGGATTTGGGCTTGGCCAGCCATAGCAGATGATGAAGCAAAAGGGGTATGAGATGGAGCGGATGGTGCTGCAGCTTGTGTCGTGGGACTGGTGAGGCTTCCTTGCAAGAAAAGGGGAATGGTGGAAAGCTCTTGGGATGTTTGCATGATAGGATCGGGGAATGGAGAATATGCTTGTGCTGGAACTTGGATTGTTTTGATGGGGATGCGTGGATAGAGAGATGGTGGGATGGAGGTACTTTCTGGCAGATAGTGGGCAAACGTGCTTTTCTGATGTTGCGGTACAAGGGCATTGGTTGCTGGTGGGCTTTCTAGAGGATTTGCAAATGCTTGGATTGCCAACGGGGATGAAGGGATGTTTGGATCTTCACATGGGTTACTGGCTTGGATCTGGGAATTGTAGGTCATCATGGCGTTGGTGAAAAGTTCGGGATCAGATGAGGTTGTTGGTGGATAAGGATTCATGCTTCTTCTTTTTCGAGATCTGGTCTCAACAGGCATGGAGATGTAAGTGCTGAATGGATGCAGGATGTTTGGCTAAAAGATGTTGATGGATGCAAAGTTGATGAACTTCTAAAGATGATGACTTTCTAGGATGCAATGCAAAGATGGAAATCAAGATGGCGATGATGGAAGCTAGATGGAACGGATATGGATCAAGACGGTGGAGGAAAGATAGGTTGCTGGTGGAAAGCTGGTGAAAGATTACTGAGTGGTCAACAAATGAGCTACTATTTTTCCCAAACGGAGGATCAGAGATATGATGGGGTCAACCTAAGATAGACTGATGATCTTCGGTCAACAAGTTTCTTATCAATGCACTCCAATCTCTTGCTCGAGATTATGGCTATGCAAGGACAAGGTTTGATTTCTTTATGACAACACGTTGTGCCAAAAAGAGGATGATGGTCTCTGATCTTGGATATAAGATAGGAACAACTCAAAAGGTAGAACACTAAGTGTTGGTGGAACTCTGTATTTGGGACAAAGGATGATGGATCTGTTGTAAAGATATGGAAAGCTGATGGGGGGATACTGGTGAAAAAGGTTTTGAAGGGTGAAGGGACAATGCTCTAGAAGGATGATGCAAGTGCAAATGACAAGGACTGATTCTGAAATGCTGGTAGGAAGATGAATGCATATGCAACTTTATGATGTTTTTGAGATGCAACTAGGGTTTTGATGCTGATGCAAAGGATGAAACTAGGATGAAACTAAGATGCACGGCTGTTTGAGACAAGATTTCAAGATCTGAAGATGGAACAAGACATGAACAAGGAAATGGCTAATCTTCTGGCTCAAGGTTGACAAAGTGATGGTTAACTCGAAAATGGAAGGCGAACTGTTTGATGCGGGCATTATGGGAAATGTTCTCAAGTCTGGTTTGGGACTTCTCTTCTGCTTGGGTTGTTTGGATAATGGATTGATAGGTCTTGGTGTTCTTCTTGATAACTTTTTTCTCTTGATAGGCTTGGGATTTGGGCAACTTTGCTTTAGGATGTTTGTTCTTGCTGGGCATCACTTGGAAAAGAGGCTTCTGATTTTGAGGCAAAGGTTTCCAATGGAAAAGGTTAAAGTCAAAGCAATCCCCGCAAGGGACAAAGCAACCCTGTGGGATACAAACAAAGGCAACTGACTCTGACAAAGCTTTGAAAGTGTATGTTTCAACAAGTGTTTTCACGGAGTCTTTGACTGTCAAGCACTTCAAACAGATCTACCTAAGGAAGGTGAGTATCAAAATCGCTTGCCCACAGCTTGGTATCCCCCAGAAGGGAATACAAATGGTGAGTAATCTTGAGGCGACCCGGTAAACCCCTTGGAATCGGTCCTTGCACAAGGATTTTGATACTTTCAGATGTAGATAGGGTAGGCTTTATTTTATCAGGTTGCTAATGATTCCGTGGTGTCTCCATACTCGGTTATGCTGATCATTCGTGACTCACTTAAGAGCCTTGCCAATTATGCTGGGGGAGAGGAATGTTTACCATCCCCAAACACGTGTTTGGCACGAACGCCCGGCGATTAGGAGATGTAAGTGATTCTTTTGGTATTCACTTATTTGTATACCGGCCGGGGGGGATACCGGTTTGAGGTCGTTCTCCAAGGAGGAAGCGCTTCTCCTTGGACAGGCCTCGCTAAAAGTAGAACAAGTGAACTTGTCCAAGTTCAAAATGTTCCACGTTGCTTATTCTAACAAGGTTTATGCAAGAATTGAAAAACTCCTACATGCACATCAAGCAGATTTTGTTCATTTTCCCAAATTTGATTAAGTGATGTTTGAACTTTGAAAATGAAGACACTCGTGATTAGCTTTTGATTTGTTCTTTTCCTCAAAATGTAAATGAATTGAACGTTTGCAAGTTCTTTCTTTTTGTGCATTCAAGATTTGATTAGTGAGTTGATTTAAGAACTTTGAAAAAGCTTTGTTTTTAGATCACTCAAGATTGAATTTGTTTGCTTGCTTTGAAAACTGAAACAGATGAGGGAATAGAGTTGTTTGTTCCTTTAGTGCATTCGAGATTTTGGTTTGCTTTTCAAATTGACAATGACACTCTAGGACCTAAGTTCATTTCCTTAAGTTTCATTCAAGATTGAGTTTGACCTTTGCTGTAATGAAATAAATGAAAAAAAACCAGTCTTAAGCAACTCAAGACAAAAACCAAAAGCGACACTGTCCAGCTTATAGGTGACGCTGGAAAGTGCAGAGGCGACATTTAATTCCTACAGGCGACATTCTGTACCTCAAAAGGCGACAGATAAAAAACCACAGGCGTGATTTCTTTAGTTACAGGCGTGATTTAATTAAAAGAAGGCGACAGAAGAGAAATCTGGAACGTAACAGAAGTTGCCGACAACAGGAAAATCTCAGTTATGCAGGCGTGAAAAAAGAGTTCATAGGCATCATTTCTTTCTTCAAAGGCGTGATTTAATTGCATGAAGGCGTGACTGAATTCCTTGTAGGCGACATTTCTTTTGTTGAAGGCGACATTTCTTTGTTTGAAGGAGACATTTAATTGCTGTAGGCGTCATTTCTTTTCATGAAGGTGACATTTCTTTATTTCCTGCAAAAAAAAAGCATATAAAGTATAATTTCATCAAAATGATTATGGTTTGAGTCCCACCGGGCGTGCCAGAATGTAGACTAGGATTTGTGAGTGCACCTAAACCTGTTTTGAAGGCCAAAGACAAACAAATGTCATAGCATATAATCAAATCAAGTTTAAAGGTAAACAAACTAAAATCAAAGCCACCTCAGTTTAAGCTTAAAACGGATGCGCCCATGCACCGTTTGATATGCTTAGATATAGAGGGATGTGGGTGTGCAAACTCAAGCACTTGGAGCATGCAAGATGGATGATTTGAGGATCAAGAAGACCCAAAATGACACAAAATAGGTATGAGGAACCTATTTTGCCTCAAAGGCCTCAAGAACACACAAATATGCAAAGCTAAATGAAAGAACTAAGGTTAAAACAAGAAATGAATCTATGTTAATCCATTTAAGCTAATTTAGATGTTATTTAAGCTTGAAAATGATCTAAAAAAGATGAACTTATGCTTATGCTAGAATGAAAATGGCATTATAACTTTGCTATTGAGTTTGAGAGTTGAGAGATGATTTGCCTTAGGAAGTGAGGGTATTTATAGGATTTCTAAAGCTTGGGGTAGGAGGAATGAATGGCCAGGATTGAAATCCTTAAGAGAGGCCAAGATTCACTCAAAGGGAAGCACATGGATTGTGCTAGTTCTCAGCCAATCAGGAGGTGACACATGTCACAAGGTGAGTGGATGAAGGGAAGGGCAAAAAGGAGTCAACAAAGGGGGCTCCAAGCTCATAACTCTCCAAATAAATGCTTGTAAGAGCAATGAATGGGCTTTAAGAGGCTTTGAAGACTTTGGGGAAGCAATAAATGCTTTGTGGTTGAGATATTTGGAAGGAAAGACTTTGCTTTGGTTTAGGAAAGTCTTAAGCTTGGTTAGGATTGCACAAAGGTTTAAGGGTAGGATTAGGATTAGATTAGGACAAAGAAAAGGATTAGGATGGGTGAAGAGGGTGGTTTTGAGAAGATTCTAGAAGAGTCTAGATTTCTCCTTAGTTTCATGGAATAAAAGTTATTCATTCCAAAAGCTTAAGTTTTAGGAATATTTATTAAAATATTTTCAATAAATATGGAAATTAAATATTTAACCTTAATTAAATATTTAACCTTGGGATTAGGGTTAGAAAAGATGGGATTAGCCTTTTAATCGAAATTAAGAAGGGATTAGAAGATTTTGGAAGAGGTTAGTGGTCTTAAGGAAATTGGCCAAGTTTGGGATAAAAAATAAATTAATTTATTTTTTGAAGTTTTTGGTCAATTTATTAATTAAATAATTAATAAATTAGGGAAATGTCCAAATGACATTTTTAGGCTAGATTCCTTAATTAAAGATTTTTAATTAAGAGAGAGGGATTTAATGCCATAAAAATAAATTAATTAATTAATTAAATAATTAATTAATAAATGATGATGTCATCAAAGATTTTCAAAAAACAAAAATAATTTATTTTCTGAAGAATTTTTCGGTGTCTACAAGTGGATCATGTTATGACTATTTTGATGGTTCATATTGATTGTGGCGATCGCATTTTGTGAGTTTATAGTATGTTGGTGTTTCTTCATTTAGGTCCTAGCCGACTTGGTGAAGTAATGTGTTACGATTCTTGGTGTTGATTTGGAGAATCTATTGTGTGTTCAAGGATTATTTTGTGGGCCCTATCTAAGTCTTGGTTGACTTAATCTAGATTTCATTGTAGTTTGAGTATAATGTTTTTATCATTTTTTCTTATCGGTCTTAGGTGACCTTGTTGTTTATTCATTGTAATATGTATAAACAGGAAATCATTTTGTGATTTTGGTATGTATATGGTGTAGAAAAGAGGAAGATGATGTTTATATTTTACAATTAAAGAAAAAAATTTACTTCATTGGAACTATATTGACATAGAAAATATTGTAAGTCAATTCGCTTGTACTAGACAGTTTGTCCACCCTTGTAAATTGTAATTAGAGATTGATTAGTGAACTTGACTAAGGGTCATATCATTGTATTATGAGTAGTGAGATCTAGGAAGTGGGTCTGTGAATGCATGTGCATTCCATTTTGTTTTCATTTTCTATTAACCAGGAAGTAGTTTTAATAGAGTACATCTACCTAGTGGGTTTGACTCCCACCGGGGTTTTCCCTTAACCAAGTTTCCTCAAAAAAAAATTTGGTGTTCGGTGTTCTATGTTGTGGGTCTTTCATATCATTAATTGGTTTAACTAGTTTAAATTTTTAGTTATTAGTGCACTACTGATTCACCCCCCCCCCTCAGTTGTGCTTGCCTCCTTTTGGACCTGACATAATGTTGTTCCAAGGATGCTCCATTGGTATCTTCCCCATCTATGTGTTGGGAAAGATACATGATTACATATTATTATTTGGTTTTCATTGATGGAAACTACATCTATTTAATTGGACCCTAATATATTTTATATACCGAAGGAATGATTGGATAATTGGCTAAGTATAAAAGTTTAGGAAGCAATATAATTTTTTAGTAAATGGATCAGCATGATGTTGGTTGATCGAGGTACATGGAGTGAAGTTGGAATATGATTGGTGAAGGTCTCTACTATGGTTTTGTGTGATCACTGAAATTGAATTTGTGTGGTGATCATGCTTTGTTGTTATGTGTATCGATTGACAAAAGAGTGTTGTAGACAGAGTCAATTAGCAGTTAGATTGATCAATGATCCTATTGGATCGATGATGCAATTGATTGGATGATATATTTTGGTGAAGTTGAACTTCTACATGTTATCTATAGATTGGTATGGGTTAACATAAATATTTGATCAACATTTTTCTCAAGGATATGCATGTTACACATTTTACTATTGGAGTCGATACTGGACCTATTATATTTTGGTAATAGGTATATGAGATCAAGTTTTTGTATTGATTATATATATATTAGTGATGTGATGATAAGAAGTTAGTGTGTGAAGTTTTTTG
The DNA here is from genome assembly GCA_027943335.1 of Chamaecyparis obtusa. NCBI lineage: Eukaryota > Viridiplantae > Streptophyta > Pinopsida > Cupressales > Cupressaceae > Chamaecyparis > Chamaecyparis obtusa. Next base: position 91,847 of record BSBK01010506.1, read on the forward strand.
ATGTTATGTAACTGGCTATAGAGGTTTGATTGATGATTATGTAATGTATTTTCAAAAGACTGCTCAGGCATATGTGATGTTATTTCTAGTTCACACTTTTAGATTGTAGCCCAAACTTATTTTGTAAGTAGTGTGCTTTATAAGGGTTTTAGCTCTTTATTTTTTTATTGATCAGTGTGCTCCAAGTGTGTTCCTAAGGCTTTTGTATTATAACTTCCCTTAAAACTGGATTAACTCTATTTCCATAGAAATACTTGTGGGTTCCATCCCCACTGTGGTCATTCCCTTAACAAGGTTTTTATAAAATCATGGTTTCATGAGTGTGTGGATGATTTCTTTATTCTATACTTGTTTTCTATTATTTGTAATTACTTTGTGGTTGTGGAATCAAATTAAGAAATCTAAAAAGAATTGAACACTAATTCCACCCCCATCTCAATGTTCCTCAATACCAACAACTAGTATCAGAGCTTGGTATCTCAAAGGAAGTTTAACAACTTGAGGAAGGTCCTAATGTATGATACTACAATTTATATCAGTATTAAAAAAAGATATTTTTTTTCTTGAAGATGTTGACAAAGCTAATATTGATAATGTTGAATTAAAGGAAGAACTCAAGGAAGCTAGAAGATTTATTAAACCCCTAAAGGAGAAAGTAAATAAGTCCAAAGATAAGAATGATATTAAATAGCTTGAATAGACTATGATTGAAATGGATAACATAAAAAAAGAGATGGAATCCATGAAAAATGAAATTGAGGATATGAAGAATAAATGAGAAGACCTTGAAAAAGCCTTAAAAGAGAAGTCAGATAAATGCCATAAATTGAACTTCCGAATTGGTCAGATGAAACTTGATCTAGATGAAAATAAACACAATTAGTAGGAACTTGAGAAGGTTAATGGAACTCTAAGGAGTTATATTTCTTCAACTAATCAATTCAAAGAAAATTTCAAAACTGGCATTGAGAAACTTGATGAGCAATTGGATAGACAAAATTCTAAGGGAGATACTCGAGGACTTGGATATGAGAAGGGAGAAAGCTCTAACTCTATAGAGATAAATATCATTCAGGATGAAGAATCAAAGAAGACATATGAGAAATAGAGTAATTGACAAAAATTAAATGGAAGATGCTTTACATGCAACAAGTTTGGACATAGATCTAAGGAATGTAAGAGAAAACTTTTTGTACCACTTGTTTCAGGTTATTATTTCACTTGTCACAAATATTGGCATAAATCAATCAAATATAGAACAAAGATTAACCATCCCATGAATAGGATTGTTACATGTTTTAAATGCAACAACCTTGGACATATGTTGAATAAATACAATCTGAGATCAATTTAAGTGAATCAGAGGTACAAAAATTCTAATGTAAAATATTTCAATTAAAATAACTTTAACCATATTGCTAAGAATTGTAGATATAATAAAGTAAGTCAAAATACAAGAAAATCAATAGGAAAGAAACAAAATATGCAAGATTTTTTAAGGAGGATCACTCATTTGGTATATTTTGTGATGATTTGGAGGATAGCAGACAAAGTTTGTCTCTCTAGTCATGAACAACTTTTTAAACATGGGTTCAACAACATTTAATGCTTGAGTTAGATTTTGAAGCATGTGATTGAGAAATAAGGGCTTTTGGGATGTCATTTGGCACAATTCTATTCACTGAATGAGCTTATAGAAGGATTGAGAAATATTTGAGAAGAAATCAAGAATCAGATTTGCAAACCCTAGTATCGGTGAAAAAAGGCATTTATCATTGCGAAGCTTGCTAAATCTTTCTAAAATTATGAATAGTCCTATAATTATAGATATAAAGGGAAGACCTCAACCTATTTTCAAGAAACATCCTTATAATTCCATGGAACATGATCCTAATAGTGCTTTTCATGAGTTCCACATGGAGTCCTACGTGTAGAGGATATTAGGGCATACAGTCATTATCAGTTTGCAGATCTAGGAGAGAATGATATAAATGAGACATATAAGTCACTATGTGAAGAAACAAAATTGAAAGGAGAATTCAAATCAATGGAGACTATGAAGATTTCATAGGTTTTGTAGTTCATTACCTTTGATGAACTTGAATGGACATAGATTATTCTAAGTAGAATTCACGATCAGTTTATTTGGTTGGAAAAACCTTATAAGATCAAAAAGGAGGTTTTGTAAGCTATTAAAGGTCTTTGTGCAATTTTTTAGTCCCATCCCTAAGAACTACCTCACAAAACCTTTTTATAGACTTGTTATGATCAAAGTGGAATAAGAGGCCAATGGCAGTAAATAATATTAAGCAGTCTGATGTAAAATTTGCATCTATGATATTCGGATACAATTTTTACCATTCTAGAAAAGAGGATTTTATTTCAAGTACCATCACTTGCATAGCCTACCGAATGGTCAAAGAAGGAGTTTAGTTTGACACGTGTGAAGACTTAAGGACTCAATTGTTGCAGAACTTGGAAAAGATCAAGAAAATGAAGAAGCAAATCTTCAAGTATGGTTCCCTGGTAATCTATATCTTTTTATACTTTATGAATTATTTCCCTAGAGATGGAAATATTTCTTGGAGAAAGGATGTACATGTTGCAAATAAAATATCATAATACTATCTTATGTTAGATGAAACTTCTAGAAGAAGATAACTTTGGGTTTATTTCAAAACCTTTCAAGATCAAATCAAGTTAAGATGGAGGATTCCAAGGAAATTGGTAGAACAATATGAAAATGGTATATGTTCATGGTGGAAATTGATGCATGTCTAATGGAAGTGGAAAACCCAAGAACTTCTTAGATTATGCCTATGGGATATGAAATTGATCTTATGATATTTGAAGCACATGTTGAATATCTTCTGAAGAAAATTATTGATAAGTCTGAGAAAATCTTTAGTACTGATAAAGAGAAAATCATTGAAGTGCATCAAGTAGTGATTAAGCCTACTATGAAAAGAAAATTCAAAAGAGAAGTGGAGATTATAGGAGAAAGTTTTGGTTTTACCAAAGAGTAGATGGAAGAAGAAAAAACCAAACATAAAGAGGAAAGAAAGAAAGAAAGAAAGAAAGAAAGAAAAGGAAGATAAAACTATTCATGTTGAGGATGTTAGTGTTAATCCACCACCTTATATACCATTCTTCCATTGAAACACTAGGAGTGTAACTAAAGCTTCTATTATTCCATCTAAGGAAGAGATATATAAGAAGAGAGTGAACTCTAAGCCTATTAAACCAAAAGACACATCAAAGACAATTAGAAAAAAGAATAGATCTGAATCAGCAAAGCCAAAAAGGAAGAGGAACAAAGAATAAGATTGGAATGAGTCTATAGAGTCTAATGACTTGAAGAAGAAGCTAAGATCGAAAGGAGCTAAAGCAAGAAAGCTTGTGATCGATTCAGTACCTGAAGAAATATCTATTGGTAAGCCCCCATTTTATGATTTTTTACAAGAATTTTTTTTAGTATGGAATATTGGTTAGAGTGAAGAAATTATATCATAAGTATTGTGAAGAAGAAAATAAGAAGTTAGAGGAAGAAGTGACAAATTATTTGAACAAGTTCAAAAGAGAACTTGTTGAGATCAAAGGGGAAATCCCTGATAATTCATTTTATAATCTTGAGGAGAGAAGTTTGATAGCCCTAGATGAAGATAAGAAGACAAGGGAAGGTGTGTTGAAAAAAATTTGTCCATTGATCACATCAGAAGATTTTAGCAGAATCCTTAAGGAATCTAAAAGAAGACTCTTAATTACTAATACAAGGATAAACAAGATTATGTTTGGTAAGGTTGATGAGATTGTTGAGGAGACATAAGATGTAATTTCTACAATTCTTTTTGAGAGCCAGTTAGAAGATCTTTTACTAAAGGACAAGGTGAAGCAAACTCAAAAATCTCCAGAGAATATAGATTTTTATTCCACAGTTGAAGAACTTGATCTGTACATTAATGGGGTACCTTTATCACTCTCTACATTATAGGATAATGATGATATTCCTGGTGTAAGAAATTAAAAATCCATTGTAACCGAGGGGGAATGCAAGGAGTTCATGGGAGAAGAAGTGAATGCTAATGATAGTACTCTTGATATTGACCAAGAATTACTAGAGATTGAGATAGCTTATATAAATGATCATAAGAAAGAAGAGGTTATAATTGAACATAATCCTACTGATGAGAATTTTTTAGAGAAATCTGAAGAGGTAAAATTTGAGGTATCAGATGAGGAAAGAGACACTGTAGTACCTTCTTTATCAAGAAAATAATTCAAGAATGTGAGGCTAAACTAACTGAGATGTCACATGCATATGATCCTTTCAAGGTCTTATCTTTGGACCATGCATCGATGGTAACACAAATGAATGACAAGATCAAGACCCTTGTCACTAAGAAGGAAAGGATGAAATGGAGGATCAGAGAATTGATAAATCTAATAGTTCCTAAGCTTGATATTCTGACAAGAGGTTTGAATGAGGCCACAACAACCTATTTTTGTGCATACCCAATTGATATTTGTAAAGAAGAAGAGACAACCTATTAGGTGCGTGGATAGATCCTAATTTTTGAGAGTTTGAAGAAAAGTTGGGATGTTGACTTTGTATCCTTGAAGAATAATTTCAATGATATTTTCAAATATTTGTAAGTACTCTTTGTATACTTGTATATGGGTGACTGATAGTATTTTGGTAGTTCAATTTTGATAATGAATCATGCCTTTGTCATTGTTTTAAAAGGGGGAGAGATAAGGAGAAAATTGAGATAATTAGGTCATGGGGAGCATGCATTTGTTATAGGTGAAACCGGTTTGGAGTTTGGCATTTTTTTAGGAATAGCTAGTCATTTTTATCTAAGTGTTTCCATCAATACCAAAGGGGGAGATTGTTGGGAAAGAGACATGATTGAATTTTTTTTCATTGATGGAAACTACATATATTTCATTGGCCCCTAATAGATTTTATATACTAAAGGATTGATTGGATAATCAGCTAAGTATAAAAGTTCAAGAAACAATATACAGTCTTAGTAAATGGATCAATATGATGTTGGTTGATTGAGATATGTGGAGTGAAGTTGGAATATGATTGGTGAAATTCTCTACTATAGTTTTGTGTGATCGCAGAACTTGAAGTTGTGAGGTGATCAATTTTTGTTGTTATGAGTATCAATTGGCATAAGAGTGTAGTAGACAGAGTCAATTAATAGTTAGATCGATCAGTGATCCTATCAGATTGATGATAATATCAGTTGGATGATATATTTTGGTCAAGCCAACCTTCTACACATTATATATGGATTAGTATGGGTTAGTATAAAGATTTAATCAGCATTTTTCTCAATGATATGCATGTTACACATTTCACTATTGGAGCTAACAGTGGACCTATTATATTTTAGTAATAGCTATATAAGATCAAGTTTTTGTATTGATTAGATATATATTGGTGATGCAATGATAATAAGTTAGTGTGTGAAGTTTTTTGATGTTATGTAACTAGTTACAGAGGTTTGATTGATGATCATGTACTGTACTTTCATGGAACTACTCAGGCATATGTGATGTTATTTCAAGTTCATCATTTTGGATTGTGGTCCAAACCTATTTTGTAAGTAGTGTGCTCTAGGTGTGTGCCTAATGATTTTGCATTCTAACTACCCTTAATCAATTTAACTCAATTTCTTCATAAATACTTTTGGGTTCCATCCCCACCGTGGTTTTTCCCTTAACAAGGTTTCTATGCAAAAATCATGGTTTCATGAGTTTCTAGGTTCTTTCTTTGTTTTGTACTTGTTTACTTGTATCATTAGAAAATGGAAGCACTTCCATTTAGGACTGGTTTAGCCCTCCGAGTAAGTTGTTTGGGTCATGTCAAATGCCTTGAATGGGTCTTTGGCTTGGATCTAGCTTTTCCCCTGTCATGCCCTATTTTCTACTTCTTTTCTACCTATTTCTGGCATCCTTCTCTGATAATTTGAGGTTCTTGACCTCAGGGTCAAGGTCAACCTTCTGGGTCAAGGTAAACCTCAATCCTGACCTAGCTCAAGGTCGACCTCGACCCTGACCCAGGGTCCAAAAGTCAAATTCTGAAGGTTTCCAGATGTCAGGTTTCAGAAAGAATTATTTCCCACTTCCGGGTCGGCTGTTTCAGGCTTTGAAATGGTAAAGTCTTAAATGATATTTAATTTAGGTCCACTTTTAAGGGTATAAGCTTAATGGGAATTTATTCCTCCTATGTCAGCCTCTCTAGAAGTTTGTGCCCTAGACTAGTATATAAGGAAGCCTTCTCCTCTCATTTCAATCCATCAAAAGCAATGATCAAGTGAACAAGAAATCATAAACATCCATTGTTCTACATGATTTCAAGCTTCCAAGTGTTCAATAAAGGTTTTCAAGTCTTCTTTTCAAGAATTCAAGTTCTCCATTGAAGATCAAGGATTCAAGCATTCAAGCCTTTGAAGGGATTTGGTTCAAGCATTCAAGATTTATCATTCAAACCCTAGATTTATTCATCATGGTGGTGTGATCTTCCTTCAAGATTCTTTTTTCATCCTCAAGATATATTCATTCTTCCTTCAAGGTGGATTCCAAGCATACAATCATGGAGGTTTTGATTTACATTTATTATTTTTACTGTTGATTCCAAGCCTTCATATTAACATACTTGTTTACATTTCAAATACAATTGCATATCTATTGAATATCATAGCTTCATTGTTGGATCTTCTTCTACTACTTGCTAGCATTCTCCATTTCAATTCTATTTCAAGGTTAATTCCAAAATAGGGGTTTGACCAAGGCAAACCCCTCATCCAAACAACAAAACCATTTTTCTTGCAGGAGCAGGTGCGGAACAATGAATTACAGAGCAGATTCAGATACCCTTTTTGGAAAACTTTCAAGATCCATGAATAGAATTTTTTTCAGAGTAGCATAGGTCAAGGTCAGCATAAAGGGGTCAAGGTCAACCTTCATTTGGGTCAAGGTCGACCTGGACTCGAAAAGAAAAATATTTTTATCTCATAGTTTCAGTTTAGGATGATGGAAAACAATAGTTTCTGAGACCGTTTGACAAGGTTTTTAGCAGATTCTTTTTTGGAGGTAAGTACTTTTTATTTCTTCATTTCAATATTAGTCTTCTAGATTTACTTTTCAAATATTCTCAATTGCTCTTTCCTAAACCCTATGTTTCTAGAGGTGAGGGAGAAGTTAACCCAAGCCATTTATCTCCTTTGTATAGATCACGAATTGATACTTACCTTTGTGTTAATCATGTCTCATTGGAGGATAAATATTGGCATTCCTCCTCTCCTTTGTATAGAGTGTGGATCCATTTTTCCTCTATACATTTTGGTGAACCCATTTACGACAACTCTTTCTTTTTGGTGTCAGATTTGTATTTTATGTTAGACCTTACATGCATATAAAAGTAGATTTCTTTTATGCTCTTGCATTTATACTTAAAAAATTTAAAAAAATCACAAAATTTATTTAAAAATACAAAGACATTTATATTTTTCATGCTTGTAGTTCTACTTTGTGTTCAACATGTATGATTTTTGTTTTGAATACTTTGATGAGGCTTTTATTACAAGAGAGGATAAATCCCATAATGAGGTACATGGAAGTGAGGATGAAAATTGTTTGAAGGAGATCTCCATTGAAACTATTCCTATTTCACCCTCCGCCACAACCTCTTCAATTGACCTTTACCATAGGGTGTGTGCATGGTAACCTTCATGTTCCACTATTTGTAATATTGATGCACCTAGAATGTTATATCCTAAATATTCTATTTGAGCTATAGAGGCCTTTGAGAAAGTCCTTCGTGATAGTGATTAAGGTGTTAATCACCTGCGTGGTATTACTCATGTTGCGCATTTAAATATCAAACCTTTAGCTCAAGAAGCTCAAGATTTAGGACTCACTCCTACTGTCACTAGTGTGGAACCTTCTTCCATTCCTTTACCTATAATTCCCACTTATACTCCTCCTTTGGTGACTACATCTATTCCATCTCTTCCTATGAGTGTTCCACTGGTGTCTCTATCTACCTCACAACCTTCTTACCATAGTATTCCTTTTACCTATTCCAACCCTCTTCCAAGTGTTCCCTCGGTTGTGTCTTCCATTCCTGCTGCTTCCTACACTTTTCCTAGTGTTCCTAATATTCCCACTCTTATTTCTTCATCTATCCTTAGTTCTCCCCACACTTATGATGGGGCTCAAACTATGGTTTATGATGCAAATGTGCAAGAATAATTTGATTTACCTTCACCTTCTTATCTAATCCATGATGATATTAAAGGGAAGAGAAAAGAAACTTCTTCTAAACATATCATTCCACCTTACACAACCTTTTCTTATGATCACCATAAACAACCACCTCCTACAGAAGCTTTAGAAGATATGTACACTACATGATATAATATGATGGCTAAACAAGGTTATAAGGGTTTAGGGCTTGGTGTTAATGAACAAGGTATTAAATATATGGTTCATCTATCCCCTAAACAAGATATGCATGGTCTAGGTTTTCCGCTATCTCAATTTAAGGTGGTTCATTTTGATTGTTGTCCTCCTCTTCATGTTCTTCTTCCAACATCTTCCTTAGATCACCATAATACCCCTCAAGATGTGGCTAAGAAGGTGTGTGTTTAATTAATGGATTCTAAGAAGAAAATCTTTAAACGTATGCCAAAAGAAGCTCTCTCCAAGTACAAATATCCTCTTCACTATAGTCATACACATTTACTTGTTGATTGTGTGCATTTCAAGATGTATGTTAGAGAAAGAGTTTCTTTAGGAATTATATCTCACTCTTGTGTGGTATTACAATTTCTTCATAATTTTACCCCTCATTCTTCTATAATATAGCTATTTCCCCCTCTTGTCTCTTGACTGGGGGGCAAGAGGTATTTCTTCCAGTTCTCTAGGATCCATTATGCTCTTAGCATGTATTCTATTTTGAGCATAATTGGTTATTCTTTCTATATTTTATCCCTATGGTTTGATATTATGGTATCTTTCTTTTTCTCATAATCATCCATGGCTCTCTTCTACTATTCATGATATCTTTTCTAAAGACATTTGTTTTGAAAAGGTATCCCTTGATTTCATCCCTGGGGGGAAAGGTTTTCCTTCTTTCTCTTTATCTAGGGATCTACTTTCCTTAGCTTAGTGGCATTTGTTTATTCTGCAACATTATTTCATTATATTGACTGATATTTTGGCTATGGATATCCTTTTATGTGAGAGGTTGTTGTCCTAGGTCATAACCTCTTCTTTATTTTTTAAATTATGTTATTTACAAATTCTTTCCCTTACTATAGGGTTACATTTTGATTCCTTCATTCCAAGAATCCTCTTCCTCTTTGCTTTTCTGGATTCTGGATTTATCTGTTCTATAGATTATTCATATTGGATTTCAAACATTGTGCCTGTGTCAAAAGGAGAAAATAAGATAAGGATGTGCACTACTTTTAGATATTTAAATAGGGAATCCTTGAAGGATGATTTTCCGCTACCTAATATTGATATGATTATGGATTCAACAGTAGGCCATGCCTTGTTATCATTTATGGATGGTTTTTCAGGATACAATCAAATCTTTATCCCCCTTGAAGACCAATTTAAGACTACATTTATAACACCTTGGGGCACCTTTTGTTGGGTCATGATGCCCTTTGGATTGAAAAATGAAAGACCAACTTATCAACAGGCTATGACTTTGATTTTTTATGATTACATTAATAAGATCCTTGAAGATTATGTGGATGACATCTTGGCAAAATCTATACAAAGAGAAGATCATGTTACTATTTTATGATAGATATTTGAAAGGATTAGAATTTATAATATGAGATTGAATCCTAAGAAATCTATTTTTGGATTTGATTCCGGTAAATTATTAGGATTTATAATCTCTAAGTGAGGCATTGAAGTAGATACTAAAAAGATTGAAGCTATTGTTAATATGCCTCCTAAGAATATCTCACAGTTATGAAGCTTACAAGGAAAAATACAAGTTATTCATCATTTTATTTCTAATTTAGCAGACCAAACTATTCCTTTTACTGCCTTGCTTAGAAAGGATACCACTTTCTCTTGGAATGAGGAGTGTAAACAAACTTTTGAGCAATTTAAGGAGTATCTCGCAAATCCTCCTATTTTGCAACCTGCAAATTTTGATAAACCATTTCAATTATACACTTCAGTGACTCAATGGGAAGTGAGTGTGTTGTTAGCTCAAATTGATGATAATGATAAAGAAAGACCTGTGTATTACATTAGTCAGACTTTACTTGATTATGAAACATGATATACAGATTTAGAAAGACAATGTCTCACTGTAGTTTATGCATGTCAAAAACTCAAGCATTATTTGATAAATGCTGAAGTTAATGTGATTGTTAAGTTTGATCCTTTGAAACATCTTTTCTCACAAACGGATCTCTCAGGCCCGTTGGCAAAATGGGTGATGTTGTTTACAGAATTTGATCTTAATTTTATTTCTCAAAAATCTATTAAGGGACAAGCATTGACAGATTATCTAGCTGAAGCTCCTTGTCCTTACCTAGATGAAAGTTCTACTTCTATAGAATTTCCTGATGATAACATCTTAACTCTTCAACAGGAGGATATTTGGGAATTATATTTTGATGGATCTAAATGTAAGAAAGGTTCTGGTGTGGGTATCATCTTGATTCCCCCTACAAAAAAACCCATCCCTTTATCATATAAACTAACCTTTCCTTGCACTAATAACATTGCAGAGTATGAAGCTCTTATAGTGGGACTAAGAGTAGCTTCATCCCTCAATATCAAACATTTACATATATATGGAGATTCACAACTAATATTTGAATAGATTAAAGGAGGATATCAGACTAAAAATGCTAAAATGACACAATATAGAGATTTAGCTCTTGATATGCTTTCACAATTCTCCTCTTATACGATTCAGACTTTACCTAGAAAGGACAATCGACATGCGGACGCCATGGCCAATGCAGCTTCCTTGGTTTGTCTCAAGAATAATGTGAAAAACTTTTAATTTACTATACAAACTCTTAAATGCCCTGCAATTTCTGATAAGTTTACCACTGACTGTTTTAACTTGCATTCAGATGAATGGTATTCACATATTTTTCATTATTTGAAAGATGGTACTTTTCTTGAATCAGCAACAAGGAACATGCGTAATCGTATTAGGAAACTTGCAGCACGTTACATCATTTTAGGAGATACGCTATATAAACACTCTTATGAAGGATTATTATTATGATGTCTTAATAGAACTGAAATTCCTATCGCTTTAGCAAAGGCTCATTCCGGTTCTTGTGGGGGACATTTTGGTGGAAAATCCTTGGTTAATAAATTACTTCGAATGGGATATTATTGGCAAAAAATGGAACAAGATTCTTTCATGTTTGTTAAGAAATGTCCTCAATGTCAACAACATATTAATTTGATTCATGCTCCTACTCGTGAGCTTCGTAATCAAGTTTCTCCATGGTCTTTTAGTATTTGGGGTTTTGACCTTATTGGAAAAATCTCACCAACTTCTTCTCAAGGACATACTTACATTCTCACCACTACAGATTACTTTACAAAGTGGGTTGAAGCTATTCCTCTTCATTCAACAATGGAAAATGTTATTTGTGATTTCATCCATAATAATATCATAACAAGATTTGGTATTCCTTTGATGATAATTTCAGATAATTGAACATCTTTTAAAAACAAAGAAGTTGAAAAATTCTTGGAGAAATATAGGATTCAACATTGATTTTCAACTCCTTATTATCCTCAATCTAATGGACAAGCTGAAGCATCAAATAAAATTATTGAACAAATTTTGAGAAAAATAGTTAGTAAGCATGCCAAAGATTGGCATACTCAATTGACTTATGCTTTATGGGCCTATAGGACTAGTGTTTGTACCACCACGGGTACTTCTCCTTATAACCTTGTCTATGGTACTAATGCTATTATGCCTTTGGAACTAGAAATACCTTCTTTATGAATTTTGTTTCATGGGATAATTGATAAAGATACTTTTCACGAACAATGTTTACAAGAATTAGAAATGTTGGATGAACAATGAATACATGCATTAGAACATATAAAATTTTATCATAAATCTCTTTAGAAACAATACAATCATAAGGTAATTGAACAAACATTTGCGGTTGGCGATTTAGTCCTTTATGAGAATCAACGAAATGTGAATGCTTTACCGGGCGAAAAAGGAAAATTTAGCCCTAATTGGCTTGGACCTTTTGTTGTTATTGAAGACTTTGTTTCGGGTGCTTACAAACTTGCTGATGTGGATGGTGTTTCTTTAAAGGAACTCATTAATATTATGCATCTTAAATTCTATTACCCTTAATCTCATTTGTTCCATGTGCATTTATGTATTCCTTATAAAAAGATTTATTTTATAGGTTATATAGTTTTACCAAAATTATATATTGAATATGTTTATGCACTTTCTTTCTTTCTTTCTCTCTATTAAGTTTTATATTGATGAAAGCATAGTAATCAAACATAGAACTAATCAGTAGAGAAATTTTTTCATTCATCAAAAATAGTTTTCAAAGTTCTGATACATAAGTGGCTAATGGCCCTATCTATCACTACATCTATCACTATGTCGCTCTAATGGCCGATGACTCCCAGATCTCTCTGCTTTGTGATGGGAAGATGAAGATTTGTGTGTCCGTGTATGGCTCTTGGATATGCTCATACCCTGTACACATCCTTGGAGACTCTATACCTCTGCCATCAGCTTCTCCTCCCTTTCTCTGCACATTCTCAACTCTCGCTGGATACATATAAAGATGTCGGCATGTATGTTAGGATCTTTGTGACCAATGGAAGACACTTGCTCATCGGCTGGTAATCAATAGGATATAATGCTATCCTTGAGAATCTTGGATACAAAGCTCCTCCACTTCACTATGCTAGCTATAGAAAGAAACAAAATTCTATCAGTCTAGTATCTTGTCTATTCAAATCATATATTCAACCAAATTTCAATCAAGTTCATACTTGGGTCTCCCTCCTGGACGTCACTAAAGTGCCTAGACGGTGAGGGCATGGAGTGACTACTCTCTCCACACTCACTATATCTTGGTCTCAGTGGTGGTATCTCTGTGTGGGGCCATGGGGGCCGTCATGATCTCAGTGGTGATGCATGAGTAATAGGTATATCTGTACCAGTATCACCACCTGGGGGCATGTCCTCATCCCTCTCCTCTTCTCTCTCCTCTTCCTCCATGGGATCCTCCTCAAATATGTGATCCTCCTCATCTCTAATATCCTCATCCTCCTCAATGGCTCCACTATCCTGATGTGTCCCCTCTGTAAAGCCTGGATCACCTGTAGGATAATCCTTGGGAAAGATAGGATGGGTCCCCTCCAAACTCCAGTACCTAATGTAATCTCAGCTCACACCTGAATAGGCTACATATGATGGTACCTCTATATCCTCTGTCTCCTCTGCATCGCTATCCTCTATGTCTTCTATCGATGGTCGGTGAATGGTGTCAGCTCTCTGATAGTATCTCGTCAGAAGAACATAGTCAGGTACTACCTTAGGGACTCCTTGTAATAGGCCGAACTATCTCATCACCTGATCATAATAGTAGGGCATCACTATATGACTTTGATGACCCTCTAGCAACTTACGCTACTGTGAATGTCTCATCTGGAATCATGTATCAGGCCACTCTGTCATTTGGCAGTAGGGTCTCCATATCACATCGGTGCTGGCAATATGATCTAGATGTACTCTCCAGTAGAGCATATCCCCAAACTGCCAAACATCTCTCAAAGGATATGCAAAGGCTCTCACTATGAATGCATCTACCATCACAAGAACTCCCTATGGATGTGTACACATGAAATGCTCAAAAATCCATATCTGTAGAATTGTACATGTCGATAGACTCTCTCACTGATATCTCACTAGCTGACCCAACTCATGGTATAGCTGAGCTAGCATGTTGCGACCCCATGAGAACACAATCCTCTCTCTCTCCATCCTCCATATGATATGTGTCAGAGGTGAACAAAATATGGTATCCTTTGAGTTGGGTAACACAACCAAGGCTACTATACATAACATCACCTTTCGTACTAAAGGTGTACGACCTGATAGTACAGAAGATAGTAGGATCTGATCTGACTAGGTCCGCATCACTAGACACACTCCTATATAATAATCTATGTCTACATGGATCTCCTCAAAACCATGTTGTACTCTGGGTCTAATGGTCTCCCCTCGGATTGGAAGCCGCAGGATCCTGTAGACATCCTCTAAGGTCACTGTGATCTCACCAAAGGGAAGATGGAAGGAGCATGTATCCTCATCCCACCTCTCTATCAAAGTTGATAGCATGGCTTGGTGTAGTCTGAGCTATGGAAGGACTAATACCCATCACAGTCCCACATCCCTCAATAACTACATCCCCTCATCATCAAGCTTAGACAATCTCTCCTTGAATTTCATTAGCAATTCCCCAAAAGGATGCTCTCGGAAGTAGACTAGGTCTTGCAAGCACAAACAAAGATCATATCAGTCATCTGTATCATCAAATTTGCAAAACTAACTGAACTAGGTTAAATTTGACCTTAGTTAGGTCAATTTCAACCTTTATTGGGTCAATGTCAACTTTACTGGGTCAGGGTCAACCTTTTTGGGTCAAGGTTGACCTCATCTAAAAACTAACAAAAACCCCTCTAGTCAATGTCGACTTTCATGGGTCAAAGTCAACCTAGATGGGTCAATGTCAACCTAAATGGGTCAAGTTTGACCTAAAGGGGGAAAAATTAACCTGGCCTATAAAAAATAGGAATTTGGAAAGTACAAAGGATAACAGTAAACTCACCTCAAGTAGTGGTCGTCTGGTAGCCAGGTTGTGTCTCAGCGTCTCCAGGCGTGTCGCTCGAAGTTCCTCTCTTCTCGGCATCTTGCTTCCTCATTTCAAATCTAAGAATGGTAAGAATGAGTAAGTATTTCTCTCTTTTACTTATTTATAAGTTTGAATTAGGGTTTTATTAGGGTTTCCTTAGGGTAAACTCAGATTTTCTATTCTTATGCATTTAGACAAACATCCACTCTTTTCATCATAACTTGAGTTTGGTAACTCTATTTTTAGTGTTGTCTGTGGCATTGGAATCATGATTCAAATACCTAACTCCTTGAATTGATTTAGGAAGGTTAGGAATCCTTATAATTGGTTTATGAAATGACTTTTCAACACTCTGCATCTCCAGTATATAGAGTTTTTCTTATCACCCTGTTTCACCCTTTTGAAATAGAAAGCCGAAACAAGGGGGGGCATAAGGGGCTCTATACACTTCTCAAATTATCATATAGTAAGATTTAGGTCATTTATGGATTTCCATTAACCTTGTGTGTTGCAGGTTTGAACAGTTTTTTGTAGGATCTTTACATCAAGGACTTGGCTATATCCTTTGTATTTACTATGATGTTTTCTTACTTTACCTTGCATATTCACGTAGTGTCATATCTAAGCTAAAGTGGGGGCTAAATGTATCATCTTAAAATGGAAGCACTTCCATCTTGATAGGTTTAGCACCCTCTTTTAGTACATTTATCATGATAGACTTTCATTTAGGATGCATGTTGCACTTGTCTTCTTCATTCTAGGTGAAATTAGGGTTAGGATCCCATGAATTCTCCTAAATTTCCCTCTTTAGTGGCTCTATTTTCTAGTTAGGACTTAGAAATAGGTCCTCCTAGCTTTCATCACAATTATCATAGGATTTTATGCCTATTCTTGGCATTCTATCCTAATCTGATATCATTTCTAGGTCTATAGGCATCCTCGGGACCTCCTGTCTTGATGCTAATTGGATCTAGGTACAGGGTCAAATTTGAGGTTGATCCTAATAGGTCAGGATCAAGCTCAAACTTGATAGGTCAAGATCGAGGTCAAACCTGACTAGGTCAAGTCCAACCTTGATTTTTCCCCCCTCATTCAAATTTCTAGAATTTTTTATTTCCGGGTAACGGGCTTTCGGGATATTTATTTTCCTGCCTCCGCGTTAATCATTTCAGGTTTCAGGATGGTAAATCCTCTAATTACATTTAATCTAGGTATATTTTCTAAAGGTTAGGACCTAATTGGGATTTAATTCTCCAAAGTGGCCCCTCTAGAGGATTGTTCCCTAGTTCACTATAAAAGGAGGCCTTCCTCTCTCATTTTCAAATCAAGTTTTCAAGCTCAAGAACTCTCAAGCAAGGTGATTGATCCAACATCCATTATCCACATATCTCCATCAATTTTTGTGAGCAAGAAGGTTTCAAGCAAGCAAGGAATGGTGAAGATGTAAGATAGCAAGAGGATGATATAGGAGATCAAGCCATTGTTGACATCAAGCATCTTTGTGAACACCTATTTGGAGCAAGAGAGATCCTTTCTTCCTTGATCCACCATCATCAACTTTCAAGCATTCAAAGATTCAATCATGGGGTAACAATTACGGTTTGTGAGTTTGGAAGAAGTACTTTAGCCTTGGGGGCTTGGTATGCTTTTCTATCTTATTCAAATCTATGCATTGTTATTTCATACACATTCATGCTAGGGTTTTGATCTAGAGGATTAGATCTTGGCATTACACTTTAAATACATACACACACACATTCTATTTCAATCATTCGTGGAGGTGGAGACCACCAAAATGGGGGTTTGACTAAGGTAAAACCCTATATAGCCACCCCAAAAACCCCCTTTTTCAGATATCTACAGCCGCTGTTTTGGGAATCAAAGGATAGATTTGAGTACCCTTTTCACCGAACTTCCAGGATCTGTGAACAAAATCAGAATTGGGCTTCAGAATAAAAATGTGGTATTTGATCTTTTATGAGGGTCAAACTTGACCTGCTACCAGAAAGATGAAAGTTTTCTGGGTTTTCTCCGTCTCGGCTTTCTGATCACAGATCTGGTTGTAGAATCTTTCGAAACCTCATACAGACTTCAGAAAATAGGTATTTCCAAATCAATTTCACAATGAGGTATGTATCTTACCTAATTAATTTCCAAGTATTTCCAGATTTACTTATGCTATGCCAATTCCAATTTCAATTCAAATGAATAAGTGTTGAATGTTAGGTACATTGCTAAGCTTCCATTTTTCCCCTATTCACAAATATGCTAAATCCTCGGAAGGTAACGCACATAAGTTGCTAAATCCTGAAGAGACACACATTTTATATTCTATAGTGATACAAGAATGTGGATCTATGGGTATTCCAAAAGACATCATAAGATGTATTACAACTACAAAGCATAATTTTTGGGTAAACTATCAGGTTTGGCTACTTGTCGGGCTCTCCCTCCTTGGTGATTCACGGTAAGGTGGGCATCTTACCGGGCGAGGTAATCATTCTTTCTTCTCTCTCTTTTCCTTCCATGCTATTAGGATTAGATCATGAAGCTATGTTATTTATAGTGTTACTCTTGACTTTCTTATGTAATCATTTATTCTTTTATGATAGCTTTCCAAATATGATATTAGTATAGGAAGCATTTCTTAGCAAGGTTTCCTTCGCTAGTTGATTTGGTTTTTTTTGTACTAACCCTTCTTTTTTGTGTCTTTTAGCTTTACCTTTACTTTCTTTGTTTTCACACCCTCGTGCATGTATGTTGAGTTATAATCCTTGGCATGGGGGCTCATGTCCTTAACTAAGTGATATTCTACCTTGTTGTGATCCACTAGAATCTTTCTTCTCCTTTACCAAGAGTTTGCATTGAATCCATACTCTTGCTAAAGTGGGGGCTAAATGTATCGTCAAAAAATGGAAGCACTTAACTATTTAAGATTGGTTTAGCCCTAAGAATAAGTGGTTTGGGGTCATCTCAAATGACCTGAATGGGTCTTTGGCTTGGATCTGGCTTTTTCCAGTGTCATGTCCTATTTTCCACTTCTTTTCTGCCTATTTTTGGCATCCTACTCTAAGAATTTGAGGTTCTTGACCTTAGGGTCAAGGTCAACCTTCTGGGTCAAGGTTGACATCAACCCTGACCCAAGGTCCAAAATTCAAATTTTGAAGGTTTCCGGATGTCGGGTTTCAAAAATAATTATTTCCCTCTTCTAGGTCAACTATTCGGGCTTCGAAACGGTAAACTCTATAATGATATTTAATTTAGGTCCACTTCTAAGGGTATAGGGTTAATGGGAATTTATTTCTCCTATGTCAGCCTCTCTAGAAGTTTGTGCCCTAGACTAGTATATAAAGAATCCTTCTCCTCTCATTTCAATCCATCGAAAGCAATGATCAAGTGAACAAGCAATCATCAACATCCATTGTTCTACATGCTTTCAAGCTTCCAAGTGTTCAATCAAGGTTTTCAAGTCTTTTTTTCAAGCATTCAATTTCTCCATTGAATATCAAGGATTCAAGCATTCAAGCCTTTGAATGGATTTGGTTCAAGCATTCAAGATTTATCATTCAAACCCTGGATCTATCCATCATGGTGGTGTGATCTTCCTTCAAGATCATTTGTGCATCCTCAAGTTCTATTCATTCTTCCTTCAAAGTGGATTCCAAGCATACAATCATGGAGGTTTTGATTTACATTTATGGTTTTTACTATTGATTCCAAGCCTTTGTATTAACATACTTGTTTACATTTCAAATACAATTGCATATCTATTGAATATCATAGCTTCATTGTTGGATCTTCTTCTACTACTTGCTAGCATTCTCCATTTCAATTCTATTTCAAGGTTAATTCCAAAACCGGGGTTTGACCAAGGCAAACCCCTCATCCAAACAACAAAACCATTTTTCTTGTAGGAGCAGCTACAGAACAGCAAATTATAGAGCAAATTTGAATACCCTTTTCAGAAAACTTTCGAGATCCGCAAACAAAATTTTTGTTGAAGTAGCGCAGGTCAAGGTCGACATAAAGGGATCAAGGTTGACCTAGACCTGAAAAGATAAATATTTCTAGGTTTTGTAGATCTCACAATTTCAGTTCCTAAATGCAAAAATCAACAATTTCTGAGACCGTTTGACAAGGTTTTCAGCAGATTCTTTTTCGAAGGTAAGTACTTTTTATTTCTTCATTTCAATATTAGTCTTATAGATTTACTTTTCAGATATTGTCAATTTCTCTTTCCTAAACCCTCTCTTTCTAGAGGTGAGGGAGAAGTTAACCCAAGCCATTTATCTCCTTTGTATAGATCATGAATTGACACTTACCTTTGTGTTAATCGGGTCTCATTGGAGGATAAATCTTGGTATTCCTCTCCTTTGTATAGAGTGTGGATCCATTTTTCCTCTATACATTACTATTCTTTGCAATTTCATCATGGTTGTCGAATCAAACTAAGAAAGTTAAAAAGAATCAAACATTGATTCACCCCCCCCCCCCCCCCCCTCCCCACCTCTTAGTGTTCCTCAATACCAACACTATGTCTTCAATAATTCATCATCTTAAAATAAATTATGAGAATTGATAGTTAATAATTTCCAAACAAATGAATGGACATGGGGAGGTAATTTTAACATGGTGGAAAATCACTATGACAAAAGCTAGTTCAAGCCTCATAAAATCTTCCAAAAAGAATTTGATGCTTGGATCCTTACGATGTATACTATGGGAGTTATTGAACCCATTTTAGAAAAAAAAATATTCTCATATTCATCACTAGTTTACTTGTTCTAACTCAAGAGAGGGTGATTTAAGGAAACTTATCCTTCTTGATATATTGTATGTAGTTAAATTTCTTTTCAATTTTCCCTCTTCATATAATGCCCTTATTGAAGCTAATGTTTTTCCTCTCTTTTAGAACACCTCCCAATTTTGTTGACATGTCAACTTTCTTCTTGCATATCTAAGCCCACTAGCTTTCTCTTCAATTGGAACACATCTTACCTTAACCATCCTAACTACCTTGCATATCTTATTTCCATATGGAATGATGCCCCTATACCTCATCAAAATACTAGTTGTTTACAATGGTAGAATGACGCTATTATGCATTGCACTACTTCTTGAAGATCCTATGGGAAAATAATGGCTATAAATATATCTATAATTAAAAAAACCTTAAGATAACAATTGGAAAAAAGTAGATTTCTTCTACATTCAACACCAAGCAACATCTCTTTGCAATATGTTATTATCACTAAATGAATCTTAGAATATTTGAATTTTAGCGAGGCCGAGGAGCTCAAATATAGAATAGGATTCATTTGACAAAGAAGGAGATAAATGAACAAAATTATTTTGTAGTCATTTCAAACACAAATACTCTTAACAAAGAACTATGTTTATATTTGATGAAAAGCGGCAGAATCATGACAATCTTGATTTTCTTAAATGAACAATTTTACCATTATCAATAGTTATTCATTTATCTTGTTGAGGGTGATCAAATTCAAGATATTATTAAATACAATATGGTTGGATATTTCATTCCTAATAAGATCAATTTAGAATAGAAAAC
The DNA here is from genome assembly GCA_027943335.1 of Chamaecyparis obtusa. Taxonomy (NCBI): domain Eukaryota; kingdom Viridiplantae; phylum Streptophyta; class Pinopsida; order Cupressales; family Cupressaceae; genus Chamaecyparis; species Chamaecyparis obtusa. The sequence continues at coordinate 112,346 of BSBK01010506.1, forward strand.
ATGCTTAGATCACATCATCACTCTTGAAGAGTTTGACACTTCCCTGAAAGATTTGGTTGACTCAAAAATTCATATAATGGATGGTTTACTTTAAAATTTTACAAAATAATTCGGCCCCTCATTAAAAAGAACTTCAATGAGGTCTATAAAGAAGCCTTATCACAAGGATCATTAGATTCCTCTACCAATCAAGGGTTGATTAAATTAATTTCTAAAGGAAAAAATGAGAACAACATTTCAAGGTGGAGATTAATCACTCTTCTTAATACCTCCTAAAAGATTATAGCTAATTATATTGTAAAAAAGAATAAAAAACATACTATAAGAGATGTAAGGCTTGAGAAAACTAGATTTATAGGAGGAAGATTCATACTAGACAACTTGGTGTTGGCTTGGGAAACTTTGGAATGGGCACAAAAAAGTGGTCAAATTTTCTTCCTCGTCAAATTGGATTTTGACAAATCGTATGACAAATTAGGTGGCAATTCATACTAAATATTCTTAGATGGTCAAACTTTGGTCCCAAGCTCATTTCCCACATAAAATTCTTCTTGGATGATGTCAATTGTTTCCTAGCAATCAATGGATCAATCAATACTACTGGTATTATACCAATAATTATCATTTGTAGTTTTATCTTTGCAAAATTAATACGTATTCAAAATATTAATTATGAATTATATTTTCTCTATTTTAAAAATAATATAGAAATTATATAAGTTAATATTAAATTTACACTATCTATATTCAAACTTTGTCCTTGTATTTTGTTTATGTATGTGTAAAGATAAAAATAGTAATATGCAACCATGCTTAATTAAAGGCTTAAATCACATTATTATTTTTACTTAAGACATGCATAATTAAAGACCTAAATCACATTATTCTTTTTCATATTTATTTTTGATTTAAGGAAACATAAAGATTGCATCTAGATAACATATCACATTATCAGAACATCATTATATGGATTGATGATTTTGGGGACTTCTCCTTAGGGGGAGCAGTCTTGTGATAGGCTGATGTGAAATAGTTATCTATTATTCTTTTTGAAGTGATTTCAACTCTTTTTTATGTCTTTGGCCCTTTTCCATTCATGTCAAAGGGGAAGAGATTGTATTTGGGATTGTGTTGAGAGGTTTGCAACTTGATATTTAAAGTGATCAGGTGGATATATTTTTAGAATGATCAGGTGGATATATTTTTAGAGTGATCAGGTGGATATATTGATGTCTTTGTGCATTGATTAGTTTTTCACTTCATATGTTGTTGTCAATTCCAAAGGGGAGGATTGTTGGGAAATTTTTGAGTATGTCATAAATTGTTGATTAGACCTTGTTTATGTGTGCTGACATTAATGTTTTGTCATTGATGTCAACATACTATTTTTGTTGCAAACAATATGTTTAGCCTATTCAGAGAAGATGATTTTAGTTTATCAGGTGATATGTTGAAGATCTTTTGTTGAGATTATAGATGATGTTTCAGATATGTTTGTAGTTGATAATTTTCAACTTACAGAGGTTCACATAATAATTTGAGTGAGATATGATTGATTTATTAGGTATTAGTATTTCAGTATGTATGTGTCAAAGGTCGAGTTACTGATTCAGTGAGGATCAGTGGGGTTGATTTAGTTGGTGCAAAGCTGGTAGTAATGTTGGGATTCATTATTGTTTCTTCAATTGGTGTTTTTCATGATTCAAATTTTAGCAAGATATATTTTTAGTGTAACATAGTTTTGAATTCAGTGTTGCTGGTATTCAGTACAGAGATGAGTTTGGATTTTGAGATCGAGTTGATGTGAAAGATTAGGAAGTTATTTGTGCTTCTTTATGGTATTATTGGAGCGTGTTATGACCATTTTGATGGTTCACATTGATCATGGTGATTTCATTTGGTAAATTTCTAGTGCATTAGATTTTCTTCATTTAGGTCCTAGCTGACTTTGTGATGTGTTGTGATTCTTGGTGTGGATTTGGAGAAGCTATTGTATTCTCAAGGATGATGCTTTGGGTCCTATCTAAGTCTTGGAAAACTTGATCTGGTTTAGCATAAAGACTTGATTGAGTTTTTTTATTGATTAGATATATATTGGTGATGTGATGATAGGAAGTTAGTGTGTGAATTTTTTTATGTTATGTAACTTGTTACAGAGGTTCGATTGATGATAATGTACTACACTTTCATGGAACTACTCAGGATTATGTGATGTTATTTCCAGTTCAGCCTTTTAGATTTTAGTCCAAACTTATTTTGTAAGTAGTGTTGTTTATAAGGGTTGCATCGATCTCTTTTTTAATTGAGCAGTGTTCTCTAGGTGTGTGCCTAATGCTTTTGCATTATAACTTCCCTTAACTGGTTTAAGTCTATTTCTATAGAAATACTTGTGAGTTTCATCCCCACCGTGGTTTTTCCCTTAATAGGGTTTCCATGCAAAAATTATGGTGTCACGAGTGTGTGGATTATTTATTTTTTATGTACTTATTTACAATTGTTTGTAATTACTTTGTGGTTTTGGAATAAAATTAAGAAAGTTAAAAAGAACTGAACACTAATCCTCCCTATCAATTTTCCTCAATACCAACAACTGGTATCAAATCTTGGTACCTCAAGGGAAGTTTAACAACTTGAGGAAGGTCTTGGTGACTGATACTACAATTGCTAGCAATATTTAAAAAAATAGATCTTGGTTTCCCTTGAAGATTTTGACAAAGCTAATACTGAGAATGTTGAATTAAAGGAAGAACTCAAGGAAGCTAGAAGATTTATTGAAACCCTAATGGAGCAAGTAAATAAGTCCATAAATAAGAGGATGGATCTTATTGAGCATCTAAAGTTAACAAGAGGCAATGATGATATTAAATAGATTGAACAAACTATGATTAAAAGGAGAACATAAAAAAAGAGAAGGAATCCATGAAAAAGGAAATTGAGGATATGAAGAAGAAATAAGAAGACATTGAAAAATACTTAAAAGAGAAGTTGGATGAATGTCATAAATTGCACTTCTAGATTGGTTAGATGCAACTTGATCTAGATGAAACTAAACATAATGAGTAGAAACTTAAGAATATTAATCAAATTCTAAGGAGCGAGCTTGCTACAACTAATTAATTCAAAGAAAATTTCAAAGCCGACAATAATAAACTTGATGAACAATTAGATAGACAAAAATCTAAAGGAGATACTTGAGGAGTTGGCTATGAGAAGGGATAAATTTCTAACTCTGTAGAGATAAATATCATTTAGGATAAAGAACCAAAGAAGACATCTAAGAAATAGAGTAATGGACAAAAACTCAATGGAAGATGCTTTACATGCAACAAGTTTGGACATAGAGCTAAGGAGTGTAGGATAAAATCTATTGCATCGCCTTTTTCTAGTTATTGTTTCACTTGTCACAAATATGGGCATAAATCAAGTGAATGTAGAACAAGGATGAATTGGCCTATGAATAGGAGCATTGCATGCTTTAAATGCAACAACCTTGGACACAAAATGAATCAATACAAATTGAGATTAGTTCAAGTGATCCAAAGGTATGGAAATTCTAATCTAAAATGTTTCAATTGCAATAACTTTGGCCATATTGCTAAGAACTGTAGATATAATAAAGTAAGTCAGAATGCAAGAGGATCGATAGAAAAGAAAGAAAATAAGGGAAAAGAAATCAATGTTGATGAGGTTAGAAATGAAATGAGAAATACATGGGTTAGGAAAGAGAATATTGGTTCTTCTGGGAACATCACACTAGCCTTTGGTGTGAAAAATTCCTCAACAAAATAATTAGGTCATAGGACCTACGGGGTAGTTCTTAAAGAAAATCCTACCTATCCCCTATTTTTGGAAGATCGTTAGATACAATCAATGTTGAGAGTTTTAGAATTGAAGTTGGATATTGTTGATCACTCATTTGGTATATTTGATGATGATTTGGAGGATAGCAAACAAATTTTGTCTCTCTAGTCATGAACAAATTTTAAACATGGGTTCAATAACATTTAATGCAAGTCAAATTTTGGAACGTGTGATTGAGTAAAAAGGGCTTCTGGGATGTCATTTAGCACAATTCTATTTAGAGAATGAGATTGCAAAAGGATTGAGAAAGATTAGAGCAGAAATCAACAATCAGATTTGCAAACCCTAGTATCAGTGGAAAAGGGTATTTATCATTGTGAAGCTTGCTAAATATTTCTAAAATTATGAATAATTCTATGATTGTAGATGTAAAGGACATGCCTCGACGTATTTTCAAGAAAAATCCATATAAGTTCACGGAAGATGATCCTAACAGTACTTTTTCCTAAGTTCCACATGGAGTCCTGCATGTAGAGGATATTAGGGAATAAATTCATTGTCAGTTTGAGGAGCTAGGAGAGAATGATATAAGTGAGACATATAAGTCATTGTGTGAAATAATAAAATTGAAAGAAGAATTTAGCTCATTGGAGAATATAAATATTTCACAGGTCATGTATTTCATTATCTTCGAGGAACTTGAATGGACATAGATTTTTCTAAGTAGAATTCATGATCAGTTTATTTGGTTGGACAAACCTTATAAGACCACAAAGGAGGTTTTGGAAGCTATTAAAAGTCTTTATGCTACTAGTGAATTCCCTTCCATAAGAACTACCTCACAAAACCTTGTTACAGACTTCACAGAATTAAAGTGGAATAAGAGGGAGATGACAGTAAATAATATTAAGAAACCTGATGTGAAATTTGCATCTATGGTATTCGGTTACAAATTGTACCATTCTAGCAGAGAGGATTTTATTTTAAGTACCATAATTTACACAAGCTACCAAATGGTTAAGGAAGGAGTTCATATTGACACGTGCGAAGCCTTAAGGACCCAACTATTGTAGAACTTAGAAAATATCAATAAATTCAAGAAGAAAATCTTCAAGTACGTTTCCCTGGTAATCTATATCTTTTTCTACTCTATGATTTATTTCCCTGGAGATGCAAATATTACTTGGAGAGAGGATGTACATATTGCAAAGAAAATATTATAATACTATCTTATGTTAGATGAAACGTACAGGAGAAGAGAACTTTGGGGTTATTTCAAAACCTTTCAGGAGCAAATAAAGTTAAGATGGAGGATTCCAAGGCAATTGGTATAAAAATATGAAAATGATATATGTTTCATGGTGGAAATTGATTTATGTCTAATGGAAGCGGTAGACCCAATAACTTCTTAGATTATGCCTATGGGATATGAAATTGATCCTATGATAGTTGAAGCACATGTTGAATATCTTTTGAAGAAATAGATTGATAAGTTTGAGAAAAGGTTCAATACTTATAAAGAGAAAATCCTTGAAGTGCATCTACCAGTGAATAAGTTTTCTATGAAAAGAAAAGTCAGAAGAGAACTGGAGATTGTAGCATAAAATTTTGGTTTTACCAAGGAGTAGAGGGCAGAAGCAAGAACCAAATATAAAGAGGAAAGAAAGAAAGAAAAGGAAGATAAACCTATTCATTTTGAGGATGACAGTGTTAATCCACCACCTTATGTACCATTCTTTAGTAGAAACACTAGGAATGGAGCTAAAGTTTTGGCTATTCCATCTGAGGAAGAGAGTTATAAAAAGAGAGTGACCCATAAGCCTGTTACACAAAAAGACACATCAAAGACAATTAGACAATAGAAGGGATATGAATCAACAAAGATAAAAAGGAAGAGGAACAAATAAGAAGAGTGAAATGAGTCTATAGAGTTTAATGACTTAAAGAAGATGAGATTGGAAGGACCTAGAGAAGAAAAGGTTGTCATCGGTTCACTACCTAAAGAAATCGCTATTGGTAATCCCCCATTTTCTAATTTTTTATAGGAATTTTCTAAGTATGGAATCTATTGGAGTTGATGAGTAAACAACCCACAACTCTCAAGAACACCTGCACGTAAACACATGTCACATAAAGAGAGAAAATCAAGAAGCTGGAGAGGCCTTAATGCATTGATCCACAATTCAATAATGAATAATTTGTTATTATTTGTTATGAAAACAAATGAGATCAATCCTTATAAAAGGAGATCTCAAAACCCTAAAAGGGTCAAACCTAGGATGCATTATAACAATTAATAAAGCAATTAATTATTATATGCCTAAAGTTTAGCTTAAGTAGAAAGAGATAATAAGTGACTTAGTAATTAAATCAATATGATTTAATTAATAAGTAAACACTTTATTACTCTAATGGAATCTTGGTTAGAGTGAAGAAATTCTATCATAAGTATAGTGAAGAAGAAAAGAGGAAGTTAGAGGAAGAAGTGATAAATTATTTGAACAAGTTCAAAAGGGCACTTGTTGAGATCAAAGGGGAAATCCCTAATGATCTATTTTATAATCCTGAGAAGAGAAGGTTGATAGCCCTAGATGAAGATAAGAAGATAAGGGAAGGTGTGTGGACGAAAATTTTTCCTATGATTACATTAGAAGATTATAGATTTAATCCTTGAGGAATCTAAAAGAAGACTCTTAATTACCAAGATAGGGATAAAAAATATTAGAGTGGTAAGGTTGATAAGATTGTTGAGGAGACATCAGATGTAATTTATAAAATACTTTTTGAGAATCGGTCAAAAGATATTTTACCAGAGGAGAAGGTGAAGCAAACTCAAAAATATCCAGAGCATACAGATTTTTATTCCACAGTTGAAGAACCTGATATGTTTGTTAATGGGGTACCCATATCACTCTCTACATTACAGGATGATGAGGATATTCTAGGTGTAAGAAATTACAAAGCTGATGTAACAGAGGGGGAGTGCAAGGAGTTCATGGGAGAAGAACTAGATACTGATTACAATACTCTTGATATTGACCAAGAATTACCAAAGATTGAGATAACTCATATAAATGATCAAAAGAAAGAAGAGGTTAGAATTGAGCATAATCCTACTGATGAGAAGTCTTTAGAGAAATCTGAAGAGGTAAAATTTGAGGTATCGGATGAGGAAAGAGACACTGCAGTACCTTCTTTATGAAGAAAATAATTCTCTAATATACAATTGCAAGACTTGGATACACTTGGGGAAGATCACTTGATGGCCCTTGCTACAGTTGTCCAGGCCAAGGCAAGGGAGAACATAATAAAATCTAATGAGAATGGAAACAAATTGTTATCTAGGGTAGTAGATGTATTGAAAAATATTATTCCTAAATATGCAATGAATTTGGATGAATTTTTGAGTAATCAAATAGAAGGCTTATTGGATGTTGTTGACACACATTTTTAGTCTATTGAGAAATAAGATTTAGTTAAGGTTAAAAATGAGTTCAATGAGAAGAGGTTCAATCAGTTGATTGAGTCAATTGTGAAAGATAAAGCATAATTGGCCACTTCTATTCAAGGTTTGAAAGATTCCTTGATAGAGGGTAGCAAAGTATATCAATCTTGTATTGATTATACTAAATGTGTTGCAAACATTGACAAAATAATTCATGAATGTGAGGCTAAACTAACTGAGATGTCACATGAATATGATCCTTTGAAGGTCTTAGCTTTGGACCATGCAGCTATGGTAATACAAATGAATGATAAGATCAAGACTCTTGTCACTAAGAAGGAAAGGATGAAAGAGAGGATTGAAGAATTGATAAATCTAATAGTTCCTAAGCTTGATATTCTGAAAAGAGGTTTGAATGAGGCCACAAAAACCTATTTTTGTCCAGACCCAACTGATATTTTTAAATCAGAAGAGACAACCTATTTGGTGTGTGGACAGATCCAGATTTCTGAGAGTTGAAAAAAAGTTGGGATGTTGACTTTGCATCCTTGAAGAATAATTTCAATGATATGTTCAAATTTTTGTAAGTACTCTTTGTATACTTGTATATAGGTGATTGATGGGATTTTGGTAGTTCAATTTTGGTAATGAATATTACCTTTGTCATTGTTTTCAAAGGGGGAGAGATAAGGAGAAAAATGAGATAATTAGCTCAGGGGGAGCATGCATTTTTTTATAGGTGAAACTGGTTTGGAGTTTGGCATTTTTTTTTGGAACACCTAGTCATTTTTCTCTAAGTGTTGCCATCAATTCCAAAGGGGGAGATTGTTGGGAAAGACACATGATTGCAAATTGTTTGTTGTTTTTCATTGATGGAAACTACATCTATTTTATTAGCCCCTAATAGATTTTATATACTAAAGGAGTGATTGGATAATAAGCTAAGTATAAAAGTTCAGGAAGCAATATATAGTCTTAGTAAATGGATTGGTATGATGTTTGTTGATTGAGGTATGTGGAGTGAAGTTGGAATATGATTGGTGAAGGTCTCTACTATGGTTATGTGTGATCGTAGAAATTGAAGTTGTGAGGTGACCGAGTTTTGTTTTTATGAGTATCGATTGGCATAAGAGTGTACTCGACAGACTTAGTTAGTAGCTGGATCGATCAACGATCCTATCAGATCGATGATACAACTAGATAGATGATATATTTTGGTCAAGCCAACCTTCTACACATTATCTACGGATCGATATGGTTTATTATAAAGATTTGATTAGCGTTTCTCTCAAGGATATGCACATTACACATTTCACTATTGGAGTTGACAGTGGACCTATTATATTTTGTTAATAGGTATATAAGAACGAGTTTTTATTTTGATTAGAAATATATTGGTGATGCAATGATAATAAGTTAGTGTGTGAAGTTCTTTGATGTTATGTAACTAGTTATAGAGGTTTGATTGATGATTATGTATTGTACTTTCATGGAACTACTCAGGCATATGTGATGTTATTTTCAGCTCATCCTTTTGGATTGTAGTCCAAACTTATTTTGTAAGCAGTGTTCTTTGTAAGGGTTGTAGCCCTCTCTTTTGTAATTGAGCAGTGTGCTCCAGGCGTCCACCTAATACTTTTGCATTGTAACTTACCTTAACCAGCTTAACTCTATTTTTGCATAAATACTTGTGGGTTCCATCCCCGTTGTAGTTTTTCCCTTAACAGGGTTTCCACACAAAAATCATGGTTTCATGAGTTTTTGGATGCTTTCTTTGTTCTGTAATTGTTTACTATTCTTTGCAATTGCTTTGTGGTTGTGGAATCAGACTAATAAAGTTAAAAATAACTGAACATTGATTCACCCCCCCCCCCCCCACCTCTTAGTGTTCCTCAATACCAACACTATGCCTTCAATAATTCATCATCTTAAAATAAATTATGAGAATTGATAGTTAATGATTTCCAAACAAATGAATGGACATGGGGAGGTAATTTTAACATGGTGGAAAATCACTATGACAAAAGCCAATTCAAGCCTCATAAAATCTTCCAAAAAGAATTTGATGCTTGGATCCTTATGATGTATACTATGGGAGTTATTGAACCCATTTTAGAAAAAAAAATATTCTCATATTCATCACTAGTTTACTTGTTCTAACTCAAGAGAGGGTGATTTAAGGAAACTTATCTTTCTTTATATATTTTATGTAGTTAATTTTCTTTTCAATTTTCCCTCTTCACATAATGCCCTTATTGAAGCTAATGTTTTCCTCTCTTTTAGAACACCTCCCAATTTTGTTGACTTGTCAACTTTCTTCTTGCACATCTAAGCCCACTACCTTTCTCTTCAAGCTAACACATCTTACCTTAACCATCCTAACTACCTTGCATCTCTTATTTCCATATGTAATGATGCCCCAATACCTTATCAAAATACTAGTTATTTACAATGATGGAATGATGCTATTATCCATTGCACTACTTTTTGAAGATCCTATGGGAAAATAATGGCTATAAATATATCTATAATTGAAAAACCTTAAGATACCAATTGGAAAAACATAGATTTCATCTACATTCAACACCACGTAACGTCTCTTTGCAACATGTTATTGTAGCTAAATGAATCTTAGAATATTTGAATTTTAACAAGGTTGAGGAGCTCAGATATAGGCTAGGATTCATTTGACAAAGAATGAGATAAATGAACAAAATTAGTTTTTAGTCATTTCAAACACAAATACTCTTAACAAAGAATAATGATTATATCTGATGAAAAGGGGCGGAATCATGACAATCTTGATTTTGTCAAATGTACAATTTCACAATTATCAATAGTTATTTATTTATCTTGTTGAGGGTGATCAACTTTAAGATATTATTAAATACATGGCTAGATATTTCATTCCTAATAAGATCAATTTAGAATAGAAAATATTATTAGATCACATCGTCACTCTTGAAGTGTTTGACACTCCCTTGAAAGATATGGTTGACTCAAAAAGCCATGTAATGGATGGTTTACTTTAAAATTTTACAAAATAATTTGGCCCTTCATTACAAAGAACTTCAATGAGGTCTATAAAGAAGCCTTATCACAAGGATCATCAGATTCCTCTACCAATCAAGGGTTGTTTCAATTAATTGCTAAAGGAAAAAATGAGAACAACATTTCAAGGTGGAGATCAATCACTCTTCTTAACACCTCCTACAAGATTATAGCTAAAGCTATTGTAAAAAAGAATTAAAAACATAGTATAAGAGATGTAAGGCTTGGGAAAACTAGATTTATAGGAGAAAGATTCATACTAGACAACTTGGTGTTGGCTTGGGAAGCTTTGGAATGGGCACATAAAAGTGATCAATTTTGCTTCCTCGTCAAATTGGATTTTGACAAATCATATGACAAATTAGGTGGCAATTCATACTAAAGATTCTTAGATGGTCAAACTTTGGTCCCAAGCTCATTTCCCACATAAAACCCTTCTTAGATGATGTCAATTGTTTCCTTGCAATCAATAGATCAATCAATACTACCAGTATTATACCAATAACTATCATTTGTAAGTTTATATTTGCAAAATTAATAAATATTCAAAATATTAATTATAAATTATATTTTCTCTATTTTAAAAATAATATAGAAAGTATACAAGTTAATATTAAATTTACGCTATCTATATTCAAACTTTATCCTTGTGTCCATATATTTTATTTATGTATATGTAAAGATAAAAATAGTAATATGCAACCATGCTTAATTAAAGACTTAAGCCATGTTATTCTTTTTACTTCAGACATGCATAATTAAAGCCCTGAATCACATTATTCTTTTCCATATTTAAGTTTGATTTAAGCAAACATAAGATTGCATAGATAACATCTCACATTACATGATGCACTCTAATTTAAAATAAGATCTAAAAATCCTATATTATGACAATTCCATATTAAAAATATATATGTCACATATTGTAACACATTTTAACACATCGATTGTGATATTACCTTACCCATGATATTATGATGTTACATGTATTCAGTTATAATACTTACACCATGAAAAGGTGTACTAAATTTATGAAATAATATCTCATTAAATGAAAACTATTCTATTGACTAGGGCTAGAAAACCCACATGAAAAGCAATGTCATTCAAAATGGTAAAGAATCCTTAAAAAAAATAATACTAATTTTAAGTAAGCTTTATGTAAATTTCCAATAATAATCATTGAGGTGTGATCAAAGAGAGGGCCATAGTCAAATCACAAGTGACTATTAGGAGAGTGGTACAAGCAATAGGCCACCTTTACACTGATTACATATATATTATATATTTTATAACAAACCTTTGTGTGGGACATTACAGCTCATTTCCGTATAAAAAAATATTCATTTTTCATCCATTCCCCCAATTGCCCGTTCGGTAAAAGCCATATAATAGGTTAAATGTCTGTTGTGTATGTGTACGTGATATACACAATGTGTATATAGCAGCCCCATAAAATTTCTGACTCCCCTGGCATCGACGTAGTATACACACTGTGTATATAGCACGCGTCCATGTGTTTATCTAGTCAGCGGGCCCACTGACAGAATCGGGCTTTACGATGGGAGCGGCCGGACACGTGTCGAAATATTATTCGCAGCAATTGTGAGAGTGGGACCCAGCCGCTTTTCAAGTGTCTTAGGCGGTTAGCGAGGGGAATGTATGTAAAAATGTATACTATGCATTTATTCAATATGAAAAAAAATATTGCTATGTACATGCATCGAAAAAGGGATGAAAGTACGTGCCAAAAGTTTTTAGCTTCCTGGGCTTTAATTTCCAATGAATAAATGATAAGGGAAAAAGGCAAAATGCCATTGGTAGGACCACATCATCATGAAGGGGATCCCTTTTGTGGCACCTAGGAGCTTTTAGGTAACTAGGGGAGATGGACCCATTTCATCCTAAATTTGTATTCTTTTAAGATGATTATTAGTCCATAAGATGTGATTTAGGAGTTTAAAGTTATTGTTTTGGAGTCTCCGTAATTAGATTGAATGAAGGAAGAGTTGGTATGTGGATACTTAAAAGTTGTGGTGGGTCCTTGTGTAAGGAGGGCCCAATAGTTGTATGCTATTCCTATGTAGACTATTTCACATAACTTTGCTCATATTTGAGAGTCCTTCAATCATCATGTCACAAAATTCATTTTTTAAAGTGTGATTATAAGTTTACAAACTAACATTTCATTGACACTTGGTCTTATTTTATTTCCAAATAAAGGTACAATGGTTTTTTTTTTCACCTATTAACTTAAACACTCAACTTCTAACCTCATTTACTATTTCATTCTACTAGCTCGCATTGTCCTACCAATATTCATAACAAGCACAATAAACAAATATGATCATGATATCGATGTAGCCACTCACAATCAAAGGTAAAACCCCACTTCATAAACAAAGATAGTTGCTCACTCGAATATAAATTCTAACTCGTCGAATTCTATTCCACCATATTATAACTTATAGTGTTGATGATGGGTTTGGTAATTCTAAATGTTTACAAAAGTTCACTTGCAATGTATGGAATAGTTGGAGATATACACTTGCACGTAAATATATGCAATTATATACATGCATATATATGTATATATGTAGCCACAATTTAAATAATATATAGCATGTAGGTGAAAAATGTTATCCCAAATTGAGGACAAATAATTTAGAATTAGGTCTATAATAAGACATATTCATCATTAATATGCTCCAAATTTTTATAGTAACAACCTATGTAAGATTTAAACAAAATATACAAACATTAAGATAACAACTAGCAATTCAACTTCATTTGAAATACTAGAGGTGCTTTAAGTATCCATCTACTATGTTGTACATAAATTCTATATAGTACTTACCACATAAATTCCATGCTTTATGGACTAAACACTTGCAAATGAGATGGGAGTTAAACCTTTTTAATTGTCAACATATTCTTCATTCATAATTGACAATAGCCATCATGTAATTAGAAGGAATAATGGCTAGAATAGATAAATCAAGTGGAAAATCTAGGCTTAAATTGTTATATTGCTATTAAGATTCAACTATGTTGGTTTAATTAATTAATTTTAATTACACTTTACTTAAGCTTACTTAGGATAATGCATACATATTAGTTTGCATTTTAGACACCTAGGAGTTTGCATCTTATTTTAGCACATGGTGTAGGAGAATTCCACTTTAGGCACTAATAGTTCTTATCGCATTTCCACTTTATGTGTGAGATCAACCTTTAGTGCACTTATCACATTATCATCCTCATATTGTTACACATACTTTATTGTATAATGGAGGATGATCCACCTTTGGTGGACATGTGATGCCACCTAGTGTGGGTGATAGCTTATCTCCTAGTTATCGTGCATTGTCTATATATTCAGGAACATCTATGTTGTGTGTGTGTGTGTGTGTGTGTATATATATATATATATATATATATATATATATATATATATATATATATATATATATATATATATATATATATATATATATACATATACATATACATATACATATACATATAATTTTCATTATTGATCATTATTGAATGCAGTCAATTAATTGATCATATCTTTTGTCTCTCTTGCTTGTGTTATATTTTAGCTTCTCGATCTTGGCATATTATCTTAGGAAAATTCTTACACGGTATCAGAGCTTGATGCAAATTTTTACATGGTATCATAGTCATAGGAGCGTTCATTACATAGCCTTTGGAGAATTTTTTGCTTCATTTGTTGGAGGGCTTGATTCACATCCAAAGAATCAATAGCTTACGGGAGCATCTATAGCAAGATTCGACCTCTCCATTATGTTTGGGTGGTTACTCCGACAAATTTTGACTATAAATTTGCCTATATTAGGTGAAATTCAAATCTAAGTCAAACCTTTTATAGCAAATCGAGTCGTATGACCCAATCTGCCTGCAATGGTATGATTTCAGATTTTTTTAAATTAAAAAAAAAAGAATTCCTTCTGAATCTACCTTTATTGCAGTTTATTTTTTGTACTATCAAAATTTTGGGGGTAGAACACCTGCATATTTTTGCACAAACCTTTATTTTGTCAGGCATTTTTCAGATCACAGGGTGTACTTGAGTCTACTAGTCACAGAGGAATATTCTGACAAACAAGGCATACCACATATTGGACAAATCCAGTGGCCTAAGAAGTCAAACCTAAGCCCTTTAGTACGTGAGGACTATGTTTGAGTTATGCAGAGGCTTTCATATATACAAGGTGACTCTCCTCTTTCCCACCAATGTGGTATTTTTCCCACTGAATAGATAAAAGTATTTGTGTTTGGCCAAACCATCTGATTTTCAACACAGTCATTTGAGAAGCATCCAATCAACAAACCCCACCTCAACACCAACCTCCAAATCTTTATTTTATTATTGACTGCGGGCATTTTGTTTTAAAGTGTAGGATTCACCCTCATAGGGGGAATGTAGTATAAAACTCACTAAAACATCCCATAGGTGGCACTTTTCTCACACCAGCGGTCACACCCTACGTGTCGCCCATCAAGCGGCACTTGCCCACCTGAGCACCACCAACATGGTAATGTTAGGATTAACAGATATAAATTTAACAGTTACATGCGAATATATTCAAGAATGCAAAGGAATAAATCACACATAAGTAGAACAAGAAGACACAAAGATTTAACATGGTTCACCCAATCCTGGGCTACGTCCACCAAACAAAGAGTCCAATCTTATTATCCAGTAATTTTAGCCTATTACAATCTACAATTGCTTGCAACTCAATACCACTGCAAGAAGCTATGAAATTCTCATATGTTGAAAAAACCCTAACCCTAAGCCATTATAACAAGACTTATGTCAATTAACAAGTCAACCCTAAAAATACTTGACAAGTCAACATAGGGAAAATCTTGACGAGTCAACCTAGGGAAATGTTTGACGTGTCAACACAAAAACTTTTGACGAGTTAACCCCCCCCCCCCCCCCCAAAAAAAAGGGTACTTGCCCCAAACCCCACGATAAATGAAAAGTGTACAATACTTTTTTGATCAGTCGCCACAAACCAACATGTAAGCCACCACCACACAGTCCTCCAATCAAGTGGAATCATGTGGTGATGCCACATCATCACCTCGGACAATAGATATCTAGTCAGTCTACCATACAAGGCAATCAACATCTGCCAAATTAGCACCCTGCAGACATCATCCTACATAGTCAATACCCATGTAGGAAGCCATGTCAGATCCATATGCCCAATCAGTCGATGAGCCATTTTTTTACCATGCATTATAGTATTCAAAACGATGTCTAGATAGTAATTCAAACTAGCCAAGGAAATTGTGTTCGAATTCCTTAGTTTTGTTGAATGCAAGAGCTTTCTTATGGGTGGCATTACACAATAGGATTTTGCTAGGAGATTAACTCCAAAAGGTTGGAATACAAGGACCAAGTAGATGTCCTCTTTGTCTAAAGGAGGAGGAAACTCCCAACCACCTATTATTTAATTTCTCCTTTGCAAGAGCTTGTTGGGATTGGTTTTTGTCCATGGTGCGATGACAATGTTCGATGCATGAATATTTGTTGGAAGTTTAAAAAGGATGGTTGAGAAATGACAAGTGAAATGTGTAGAGTGACATATAAATAATTTCTTAATTGATTGTGACATGGCATATTTGGAAGGGATGAAATAGGAGAATATTCTAAGATAAAATTATGCCAATTGAAAAGCTAATTGAAAAAATGGAGGAAGGGTTATGTGAGGTAGAAAATCTTAATCAAAAAATAAAAGAGCATATATTTTAACTCTCGGGACTTGGAAATTCAAAAGAAGTTCATATTTTTGAAATCCCCTTCAACATTAGCCCCAAATAAAAAGAGGCGGAGGAGAAATGTTCAGTGGAAAGCATCGAAAAGAGGTAAGTTCAAATTGAATCTTGATGGTGTAGCTAGAGGCGATCTAGGGAATGCAGGAGAATGATGTGCCATCAGAAATGACAAAGCACAATGTGTGTGGGCATTGGTGAGGAAGGTGGGAGTGGATTTGAATAATGAAGTTGAGTTTAAGGCTTTTGTCTGTGGATTGAGCTTGTGTTTTGAGAAATGCATCAGAAGGATGGAAATAAAGGGAGATTCACTCATATGCATCAATTTAGTCAACAAGAATGAAATTAATAGTTGGAAGCTCTAGATATGGATGGGTATAATCATATTTTATCTTAATGGTCTAGAATTTTTTTCTATATCTCACATTTACAAAGAGGCTAATGGGTAGCCGATAAATTGGCTAATAAGGGGGTTGAATAAAACTATATAAAAAAATTTGTCCGAGGAGGAGATTTGAATGAAATGATAGCAGCAGAGTAGTTGGCATGGCACATGCGATAGAGGATGCATGATTGTTCGACCGATGCCAGGTACTTAATGCACATAATGTCGGTAGTCTGGAAATGGAAAAAATAACCATAAAATGGAGTACTGAATATCGATCAAAAGATTTGAGTTGATTGAAAATGGATTCGAAGAAATTTTTTTGTCCAATAGTTAAGTGGGGGGAAGCCTCGTGATATAGGAAAGGAGATTCTAGAGAGTTCTTTGGGCTATAAAATAGGAATCAAGTCTTTCAAAATTCTATATTCGATTGAAGATATAGAAGATGACTCGAAGATGGTAGCGAAGGTTTGTTTTGGGGTGGTGTGTGTGTATGTGGAGAGGAGGATATTGGCATGCAACTCAAGAGGTTGTTTGCACTAGAAGATGAGTTTTTGCTTCCTGTGATCAAGAGTGCGTTGGGAGCAAAATTCTATGAAAATGGTCACAAACATGATGGTGAGGTGCTCCATAAATTCTTCGCCACAATGATCGAAGTTGTGGGACTGCATTACATAGGTGCTAAGCTAGCACAGTGTATTCTAAATGAGAGATTTAGAGTTGAGGCACTTTTGATCTCCCCATATCCAAAAAGGGGTTTTATTGCAGGAGTATTTGATGCAAATGTTGTGGAAAAAAATAAGAAAATGACAAAGGTTTTAATGCTATATAAGGAAGGGTTGAGTAACTTCTCACTTGCTCTTTTTGTAAACTTTGTTGGCTTGAACATGGATCTTTTTTCCACCTCTCAGATCGAGATGTTAATGTATTGAGTGAAAGGAGAGGTTAATGTATTGAGTGAAAGGGTAATTGTGACTACACACTAGATGT
This sequence comes from Chamaecyparis obtusa, assembly GCA_027943335.1. Classification (NCBI taxonomy): domain Eukaryota; kingdom Viridiplantae; phylum Streptophyta; class Pinopsida; order Cupressales; family Cupressaceae; genus Chamaecyparis; species Chamaecyparis obtusa. The sequence continues at coordinate 129,835 of BSBK01010506.1, forward strand.
ACTCAATTTTTCGTTGAAATCAATAAAAAGGATGTACTTCCATAATAGTTAAAACATAAAATTTAAAAAAATTTGTCATCAACCTTATTACAATCACATAACTAAATTCAAAACATTTAAATCAACTTCTTTATAATTAAATGAATTATTAAAACCTCAAATAATCTATTTCTCATTTTGACACATAAAAAATCAAAAAATTGAAAATATAATTAATACTGTAATCACTTACAACTTCAATAACTACTTGTTTTTTAAATATTATTTAATAAAAAAATCCCCCAAAAAAATAACACGTTGAAAGCTTTCAAAACTAAGAAGCCTTGAATGAAGTGTTGTATCATAACAGCCAGCACAAGTATGAAACTTCCAAATTTAACCTATTTTAGATTCTAAACAAAATAAAATAATTAATTAACAAGAGATGTGTTACAGCAAGAGTCTAGCCTAATAGAAAAGAAAATCATGATTAAGAAAAAAATTAAAAGACAAATTCACGAGTTGTAAGATAGAGTTACTTGACAAGAGGCATATTTACAACTTAACACCTACAATAAAATAGCTTGTGTAATCAAACAAAATGTTGCTAAATTATGTGGCTAGTTTGAAATAGAGGTTAAAATATTACTTTCCACTAATTACTAAATCTTTCAATACAAATCTTTGATACTTATTGTTTACAATGCAAATAACTTATTATAATTTAATTTACTTAATCCTATTACTCTATTGTCTTTGAGGTTGAAAGTATCTATTGAAATAATGTTTATCTCAATGGCTGCACTACGGATTTTCTATTTCAAGAATCAGTTGGATACATGAGACAAATTTAATACTCAATTCATGAGTTAAGGATCCAACGTTGCATATTATAATTTCTCAAAAATCAAATTCATGGTTACATGCCTGATTTTTATTTATTTAGAATAGTTAAGGCCTAGCCATTCACTGAAGTTTTCTTTCTTTTGACATGTGCACAATTGTGGTAGGTATAGTCTAGACTAGTATGACCAAATCTACGATAACAAAGATGTCAAAATTAGAATCATTAACTCAAGATGAACAAATTTCATGTTGTCCTTGATATTTAGCTCTTGATGAACAAATTCCTGAAATGGTCGAAGCCTATGAATTCACTTAGCACTCAATATCTAGAGAAAGAGATAAAGATGGGCATTGTATACAAAGAGGAAGAAGAACACACCTTTGCATAGTCAAAATTTGCTTTGACACATGGCAAAACACTACTAGGAAGAGACCTAGGTGTATCAGTCCATGCGAAAAGAGCTCCACCATCCATGTCATATTTTAGAGGGAAAGAAACTTTTATTGCTAGATCTGATACATCATACCCAAAAATATGCATACATTCTTTCAGAGAGAATAAGAAACATAGAGATAAAGAGGGGGGATAGAGATAAAATATAGAGTGAAACATTGAAAGGTTGAACAAGAGAGAGAGACTGAGAAATAGAGGTAGAAAGAGGGAAAGATAGAAAAATAAAGATGTATGAAGTGATATATGAGAGGTATTTAGAAGGGATTATATATATATATATATATATATATATATATATATATATATATATATATATATATATATATATATATATATATATATATATATATATATATATATATAAGGAGTTAAAAATATAAATATTTTATAATAATTCAAATTTTAATGGAACAAAATAATTTGAAATTGAACTATTAATGACTTTTGTTTGTCATAGTAAGTTTTAGATCTATATTAGATTAAAAAATCTAGAAAAAAATAGTCAAAATATAAAAAAGTAAATGTTAAAAATAACAATAATTTGAAATATATAATATTAATAATAAATAATATAATCTAAGTATATTATTAGCTTATTAAATTATTTTTAAATACTTAAATAAGTGATAGATAATAAAGGTGATAAAGACAAGTGGGTGCAAGATAAATAATTCAAACTTAAATAGAAAAAAAATAATTATAAATTAAATTATTTACAATAGTTTTTATTTATGATTGTGATAACATAAATAATTAGAATAATTTATATTTAAATTTAAATAAAAATAAAAATAGAATAAATAATAATGTTTATCAATAAAAAATAATAATTAAAAATAAATAAAATTAATAATAAAACAGAGTTTAATATATAATTTGTTTAATAAGATAATAAATATTTGGATAAAATTGGTTTATTAGATTAAATGTAAAGGAATCATGTATAAAAAGTATAATACATATTAAAAAACAGTAACATTATTAGTATTTGTACTAATAAATAAATATTAATCAAAATGTAAAGGAATCATGTATAAAAAGTATAATTAATTCAAAATAAAAAACAAGGCACTTCAAACATTGAAAATCATGTTTAATATTTTGCACAATCACTGTTTTTTTAGGCAAAGTAATAGCAGAAAATCAATTGAGACTAACAAGTTTTAAATATATCATAATTAATTAATTAAAAAGCAGATCAAATAATGAAACAATCAATCTAAGTGAGTCAGCAGCATTATAAAATTTGTTGATTTTAGCATATACACCAAACTAACGGATCGTATAAACTTCGTAGCCCTTCTAGTTTTATTTATACCTAGAGTTCTATTTCTCCCATTAAAAAATTATCCATAAATCTCCTATAACGTTGCCTAGGAACACACTTCCTTAATACGTTATAAATTCTCTAGACACCCAATCTTCAAAGGTTTTCTAAACACATTCTTTAAGAAAGTGGCCAACCTACAAAATAATTTAATATTTTTTTAGTATGAGGTAAATTACATATTGATCTAAAAGTTTGTGAGTGGATTCTATTCGGTTTAATAGTATTCCATTTTGTTAATGGTAATTAATGGTAATAAGATATGTTTAAATGAATATTTTGTTATTATATAGTTTAGTAAGGGATTGTTAATGGTAATAAGATACGTTTAAATGAATATTTTGTTTTTATATAGTTTAGTAAGGGATTAGGAGTTATTTCATAGATATAGTAGAACTATTGGAGTTCACTTTTATTTTTTAGTGAATAAAGCTGATTATAGTTCAAAAAATGAATTACAAAAGGAAGAAAAATAGTAATTACAACATATTTATAAAAGAACAACTATAACAAAACTGAGGCACTAGCAAGTTCACAATTATCAAATACTATGTAGGATTGATGAGATGTTATGTAGGACTGATGAGATGTTGAACATATAATACATCACTTGAAAAAGAAAGTCAATGAAAAACTATCAACTCAACCAACAAACCTATACAAAACTACACCCATCATAAGAAAAGTCCATAACCAATCAAAATCACCACTCCAACCCAAACAACCCAAAAATATAACAAAATTTCAATACAAATGACAATTCAATTATATATTATCTTTCAAAATTATTTTTTAAGAAAAGCCTTCATAAATTTTAAAATCTAAATGCATATCTATATATATTATTTTTATTATTAATAATGTATGAATCTTTTGATTGTAATTTTCATTCATTTTCATATCCTTTTTCTCTATTTATTAATTCAGTTTATAGTTTTATCTCTCCTCCTTTATTTTGTATTGGATGTAGTTTTTGCTTTTCTATTGTTTTGGATTTTTCTTTTTCTTTTTCCTTTATTTTGTTACATACGTATATGTATATGTATATGTATATGTATATGTATATGTATATGTATATGTATATGTATATGTGTGTGTGCATGGGCTTCTGGGTGTGTCTGTGTGTATGTGTGTCTTTTGATCTTGTACCTATTTTTTTCTCTTGGAAGGAAAGAACTTGTGTCTTTTGTAGCAAAGATGTGGTTGAAACGAAGTGGCACTATACATAAGCAATTTGAAAGTACTTTGAAGGTGAACAATGTAAACGAACTCTACGAGGAGACAAGGCTTCACAAGCTAGCAAACTTCTCAGTCAAGATTCATAATAGAAAAGTTGAAAACTTCTAGTGATTTTCCCCTAGAAAGAAATATGAAAATGTGATAATGTCATGGTTTTTGGTCCCTTAGACTACTTGGTCCATGGATGTCATTAAAGTTCCCTCATTCAATCATTCTAGGTCTCTAAAAATTCTCACTTCTCTTGCTCCCATATCTAATGATAGACTATAGAATTTCATCCAAAATGTTGATAAGACATAATAGACCATATTCAATCCAAACTGTTGATAAGAATAAATTTTACATGATCAAATCCAAAAGAATACAAACAAACAAACAAATTATTATGAACTCTGAAAATTTCATGACTCTTAACATATAAATGTCTTATTTTCAATAAAAAAATTATTATGAACTCTGAAATTTTCATGACTCTAACATATAAATATCTTATTTCCAATAAAATAATGGGACAAAATATTCTCTCTTGGATTCTTCTACCTACTAAACTTGCACTTGAAGTTAGATTTCGTCCCATTAGATAGGTAATGGTAGTAAACGAGGGGACAAATACCAATTCTTCCTATCACACGTGTGAAAAGTTAAACGCCGGTAGCCAGTCAACTCAGCACACCAAACACCCCATAAACAATCATTATTTACTGCATTTATAAAGAAAATTCGTCCCTACCAAACCCCGGTTACCTACACTGACGGGTGAACGTAACCGTCAAAATCAACTACTAGGACTTACCGGTGTTAATCAACTAACAGACAATTTCGCGTCACTTAACGGAGACCAACATTTGAATGTCACATAACAGTTTCCCATACATGACATAGCATGGCATGCGAGGAATCCAGCTAATATTTAAATTATTATTTTTTAAAAAAACTAAATATTTTGCTTTTGCTTTTTCTTTTCTTTTCCTAATTTGTGATTTATTAATTGTGTTAATTTAAAAACTAAATATTTTGCTTTTTCTTTTTCTTTTCCTTTTATAATTTGTGGTTTATTAATTGTGTTAATTATTTTTTGGTGCGAATAATATATTAATTTTTTCTCTTTAAAGCGGGTGGGAGAGTTAATGTTCGGTCTTTGGTATTTCCAATGTTTATAATTTCTCATTTTTCATTTTCGTTACTTAAACTATATTAAAGTGAAAGTGGAAAAAAATTAAACTATATTAGATTTAATGATTTTTTTTTGTCTTGTTTAGATGGTCCTATTTTTTATTTTTAATAATATTAAACTAGAATAAAATAAACAATCACCAATATAATCTATATTTAATTTCCATGCCTTCATTTGATTTTCATTTTGGTATAGTCAAAACTTTATATTTTGACAAGTTATCGTAATCTTATGTGGGTGTACTTGTTAAGTCAACTTTATCATCTTATTCTATTTGTTGATAAATTAGGTCTCCATTTTCATGGTGATATAGACGTGAAATAACTTCACTTTTATAAGAGAAATATAGAATAAAGAAAAGGTTGAATAAGCATATTGTGTCGTGTAGATTTAAGTCTAAAAGAGATTGAAGAAAGTTCTTTTATTTTGTATTTTGTTGAGAACATTCTATGAAGAATAAAGAAAATGTTGAATCAAGGATATTTTTCATGTAGATTTAAGTTTAAAAGAAATTAGAAAATGTTATTTTATTTTGCATTTTGTTGAGAACATTCTAAGAAAAAAGAGAAAATGTTGAGCTAAGTATATTTTTAATGTAGATTTAACTTTAAAAGGAATTGGGGAATGTTTTCTAATTTTACATTTTGCTGAGAATCTTTTATGGTATTCTTATGATGACTCCACATCTTTCAGTTTCTCTATTTATTGTGTCTTTGAGAGATTTAAACTTTGACAAATGGCATAATCAAGATACACATCACCGCCTTCACCATTTGTGTCCAACCAATTGAACTAAAGCCCTTTAGTGTCTAAAAAACCTTTCATGTAAATATATTTAAAATAATGTTTTTGGTGATTTAAAGGTGTAATTTTTCAGCCAATTTTTATCAATATATATATGAAAATAAAATAGTTGTATATGATTCAAATGGAAATAGCACTTCTTACATTAAATTATATTAGGCTAAATGATTAAAAAAAATTATTTTTGTTGATTAAAATCTAGTAAAGTTAAATTGGTGAAAAGGAAATTTTAGATTCAATATTTTTGTTGTCTTGTTTAGATGGCCCTATTTTTTATTTTTAAATAATATTAAACTAGAAAAAATAAACAATCACCAAAATAATTTAATATTCAATTTTCATGCCTTTTTTTTAAAAAAAATCAATTAGGTTTACTCAATTTTATATTTTGACAAGTTACCCTAATCTTATGTGGGGACTTATTCAGCCAACTTTATTGTCCTATTCCATTTGTTAATGAATTAGGTCTCCATTTTCATGGCGAGATGGACATAAAATGACTTCATTTTTACTTAGGAGAAGTAGAGAATAAAGAAAATGTTCAATTAATTATATTTTCGTATAGATTTAAGTCTAAAAGGGATTGGAGAACGTTTTCTATATTGCTTTTTGTTGAGAACATTCAAATAGAATAAAGAAAATGTTGAATTAAATATATTTTTAATATGGGTTTAAATTTAAAAGGGACTACATGATTTTTTTTTCATTTTGTTGAAAACATTTTATGGAATTCTTGAGAGGACTCCAAGACTCTCTTTTCTTATGTCTATTAGTTATTATACACGAGTGTAATTCTAAGTTATAGTTTTTTCAATAGTCCCTTATATTGAGGAATATTCTTTTTGTCAAAATTATCTAGGCACAATCTCAACCTCATCTCTTATTTGTTATACTTATGAGGGATTTAGACCTTGGTGGGTGGCATAATTAAAGAACATATCATCACCCTCATCATTTGCATCCAATAAATTTAGCTAAAGCCCTCCAGTTTCTATAGAAACTTTCATGCTAATATATTTAAAATAATATTTCCAAGAGATTTCCAAAACCCACCATTTTAAATTAAAACAATAATGTATTACCTTTTTTTGTGATTTAAGTGTGTATTTTTCAAGTCAATCTCTATCAATCTTAATGCAAATCAAATAATTGTATATAAAGGCAATGAAAATAACACTCATTAAATCAAATCATTTTGAACTAAATGATTAAATAGTAGTTTTTAGATTTTTAGAAGAGATTAAAATAATGTGATGCTTATGTTGTTGTAGATGCTAGGAATTGATTTGTTAATGAGTTGAAAATTGGAATTTTGATTGGATGAAAACCTCAAATCTATAAATAAATTATGGTGTGCTATAATTTGAATTCATGCCTACATAATTAAACCTAAAGAAACATAAGCTAAGTGGTAAGGAATGGATGATTGTAACATATGTACCTATGTCTACAGTGCACTGATATTTATAGATACAATTAAGGGTCATACTCTTCTTGATGTCAAGCTCCTAGGTATAGACCAATTCAACAATTTTGGAAAATAATCAAACATAGAAAGAATGAATACAATCTATCTAAGAAGACCTATGAAAATAAAATAAATGAATAAAAAATGCACCCACACATTCAATTAGCATAGCTTAGGAAATGGAGATAGGGCCCAACATATGTGTAGCCATGTTAGATATCCATGTACTAAATGGTCCCACCTAAAATAAGAAAATGAGAGAAAACTAACCATCTCTCCACCCCTACTATGAGAGATAGAAACTCCCCCTAGAAAAGAAAGGAGAAGGAAATGACTATGTAGACGCCCCCCCCCCCCCCCCCCCCCGAAAAAAAAGAATAACAATCCTTAAATCCATTTAATTTTAAGAACATCAATGTCTTTACAAAGAAGTGAGAATACAAATGTAGAAAGTTTCACAATCAATTCTAAACTAGGTCTCTCTACATCAAATAATACATGTTATTTTTGAAAGAAGGGAACCCCATCCTATAAATCTTCTTTATGAATTCTCACTCCAAAAGTGGAATGAAGGGAGTTAACAAGATAAATGTCCCTATAAAATGCTCACATTTCTCCACATTGATGTTGAAATATGATTGTATATTAGAATACGGGTATAATTCTAGAATGTGTCACCAAGGGAGCTTAAGAATATGGAGAGAGAATATGAGGGTTTATATGTATATCTAGAGAAGGTGATGAAGGTTCAAATGATATTTTATCAAAGATTGAGAGGCATAATACAACTCCATGTACCCTTTTATCAAAATGGATCATGAAGAGGTTGAGCATACATTAATGCAAGGGGCAAGGATATGCTTAGTGGTGTTGGAAATGAACAAAAATTGGGCTAAATTTGTATGCATTACCTACTATTTGATTAACAAAATGAGACATATGAGTTTTAAGGTTTCAATGAAGAGTCAAAGAATCTTGTACAAGTGTCATTTGCATGCTTAAAGGTGGTGTAAAAATGTGTGAAGTGGATTTGGATTCCCATCTCTTGTAGCTTCCCATAGGAGTTACCTTCATAATTGTATTCTCTATATATTGAATGTCATAAAGTGTAGTTTGCAATGTGTGTGTGTGTGTGTGTGTGTGTGTAATGTGTGTGTATAATGTGTGTGTGTGTGTGTGTGTGTGTGTGTATACATATACACACACACACAAATATATATATATAATGTTATCGAAATAGCTCTAGAAATTAACCTTGTAAACTCGTCAGTAGAAGACTCACTTTACAATTGATTGTAAAACTTTATTTATTTCTAATATATTGAGCAAGATTTTGGAGTGGGGGTTGTTTCTCTTGAAAGGTTTTTCCCCACATATACTTTGTGTTTTAGGTTTATACTTTCATGTGTGTTATTTCATCATCTGTAGAGTGTGCATCTAATATTTTAGTTCTAACCATTTAAAGAAAATTTGTAATATCTCCCCCACTTCGATTAGTGTAGGAAGTTGTTTCCACTTACTTTACTTCCTTTATAACAATACTAGGTAAGTTCGGAGTTAAAATAGAAAATTCTTATTCCAAGTTACTTGGTTTGTGTAATTCAGAAGTGTTTAAAATTTTAAGTTGGGTCACATGGATTTTGACATATAAGTTATCCCTAAAATATGGGAGAAAATATTGACACCTTAGAACATCCAATAATTGGTTAATTAAACAAAAAAGGTAGCTTTATCTAGGATCTATCATATTTATGAAATTAGTCATACAGCTACTATGGATTAATAGGGTTGTTGACAAGCTCTTAAAACTATCATCTCAATATTTAAAACTATGATTAAATTTGTATGTTATTCAAAGTCACATTAAATGAAAGATAAAACTATAAATTACTAAATGTGTATAAACATGAACATAGAGATCTCAATAATCATTTTGGGATGATTCTAATTAATTAATATATGTATATTAAAATCTAGTTATGGAATTGTTTATATTTTGGTATTGTTGTTTTAGTAACCTTGCATTTAGTCTACATTTTGTTAGGTTATTAGCAATGGGTATGTTGACTTGTCCTTTACGATCCACCATTTTGTACAAGCCACCAACTCTTACATGTAGAGTTGAATAGATTTTACTTTTTGTCCTATAGTAAAGGTTGCAGAGCTAATTTCTTTAAGGAATATTATTATCATCCTCAAATAATATATGAGTATTTTTCAAGCTATTCCTATACAAGTGCACAATGAGTGACATATATTGTGTCTAGAAATCCCATAATGTAGTAAGAGTCTATTTTTTTTGTAATTTTATCCACCTTGGAGATTAGTGGTACATTGTTGACTTATACTTAGAATCCTTGGCCAAGGTTTTATTATAAAATATTTAGTATGTCACTTGTATTGTTTACCTATGTCTTGTCCTTATGTGATTTCCATTCATGCCCCCAATCGTGAAGTGTAGGGTCCTACTTATTAGGATGATACATGAGGGATCCCATCTAGGCTCTATGATTACTGAAAAATTGCTCTCATGATGTTGTCTCTCCCTAATTCATCTTGTAGTTTATATGTATTAATGTTTAATATAATGGAATGGTAACATTGAATGTAGATTATATCCTTTATAAATAATTTTTTTGTTATTAAAGTAATACTAAAACTTATGAACTATGATCATTAGAAAGAATCTAACGGTACAAATACATTACAAATCATGTGTGTGTGTACATGTGCACCTATTATTGCAGGACAATTGATTATTTTATGATATATTAAAATAATTATTTATATTAAATGTGATTGTATTGATTTTATGTAATGATTATTGACTTTATGTAATATAATCATTATATTTTAATCATTTTACATGTTAATGAATAGAGATATAAACATTATTATCAGATAATGCATGTGATTGGCATGAAAAATTAACCTTAATAGGTTATTTTGTTTGTCATGTTCCTCATGAAAGTCTGTTGCAAGATTGGGTTGCCAAGGCCTAGACCCATCATGGGGTCCGTCTAGATGGCATTCAAAATTTAATCAAGGGTTTTTTCCTATTCCATTTTGGAAACCCCTCTCATGTGGAGGGTGTTCTCAAGAACAATCCCTAGTTTTCATGTTCCTCTTTGCTAGTGCTTCAACCTTGGTCACGAGACTTCTCAAACTTCAACGAAAAAAAGCTCAAGGTCCCCATTTGGATTGAATTCCCTAGTCTCCCTTTGCCTTGTTGGCCTTTTTTTGCAAAATATTGCTCAGTCTCTTGGTAGGGTTATTTGCACTGAGCTAAAACATTTTTACCATGTTTTTCCTCAAAAGAGGGTTTGTGTCGAAATTGATTTATCTAAAGAACTTAAAGAGACCATTGAGATTTAGGTAGGAGGCCATTGTTTCTTGCACTGTGTGATGTATTTGAATTTTATCGATACATATTTCCACTGTCAATCTACTGACCATAAAATTAAAGATTTCCCACTAGTGAATCCAAGGACCAAGTCTCCTCCAAAGAAGGCCACCTTTTCTCAAACCCCACAAAATCCTAAGATAGATGAAGGATGGACAATAGTAGTCCATAAAGGAAACATAATTTTGTTGGAAAAATGGTCAGCACTCCCCTCGGGATTTGTGACATGGCTTAACCACCTTCTATGTCTTCTATAAGTCTAGTGGTTGTATCAGGCATCAACAGGTCGATCTTTTGGTGCAACAAAAACCACTACTTGTAACAAGTGGTATCAGAGCTTGGTCATAGGTTCGAATCCCCTCAGGTAACACTGAGGGGGAGATTGTTGGCAAAATGGTCAGCTCTCCCCTCAGGATTCGTTACATGGCTTAATCACCTTATGTGTCTTCTATAAGTCTAATGGTTGTATCAGGCATTAACAGGTCGATCTTTTGGTGCAACGACAACAACTACTTGTAACAAATTTAGCTTTCCAGCCGAAGCAGAATTCCACTTCTACTTTTCCAAGGAACCAATGCAACCTAAGGTTTCCAAGATTGCCTCTCCCAATCAAGGTGCTTTAAACCCTATTTCACAGGAGAATCAAATGATTGTTTCTCATGCTTAGAATCAGAATGAATCTATTCCACACTCACCAGGGGTTTGTACTCCTTAGTCAATTTCTTTGGTTTCTAGTGCTTTAACTTCCTTGTGTCATTCTCAAAACCCTCTACGAAGGGATGACTTAGAAGACGAAGGACTAGGAAAAAGACAACTAATCCCAAGGGATCTTTATCCAGTTTTCCATCCAGATTCAAATTTTACGCATAATAGTTTCTCCTCTCTTGGGGATGAGGATGGCATGAATGATACTTCATAATAAATTTCATTTCATGGAATGTTTGAGGTCTAACATACCTCTCCCGCAAGTATACTATGTGATATGTTTGGCAGAATATTCTTGGAATTGATAATTTTTTTCCCTTGGGAAGTAAGGATTATCACATTTTTCTTATTGGGGCATGTTGTGTTATTTGGCCCAATATTTTGGCAAGTTTCTTCCTACCATGAAGCTGGACGTGGAGGGGTGGTTACTCTTCTTTCGCCATTGTGGCAAGATGAAATTGTTGGTCATGGAGTGGACCCCATGCACAAATTGGTTTGGAACCTCATGCAAATTGATAATCATTATTTTGGGATAATTAATGTTTATGCTCCCAATGATGTAGTGGAGAGATCTCACCTTTAGCAATGGACAACTGACTCATTACCACCTTCCACCTAGGTTATGTGTGGAGATTTTAATATGGCTAAGGTGGCCTTTGATAAAGAAGGCATTTCACCTTGGACACTTTGTGAGTGTGAGGCTTGGTTCTACATGCATAATAAATTAGGTCTTTTTAATCCCAATACAAACTGTCGTCATTCACATTCAGTTTGGCATATTTGGTGTAATTTCTGATTTGGTTCTGATAGATTCTTTAAACATCTTGATCATACCATTATCTCCACTCAATCTTTTTTCTCATTTGGAGAGGGTCAACTTTTTCTAGTTTTACCTTTTCCTAATGTCACTTTGTCAGTCCATTTTCCCATAAAGTTTAGAATAGAATGGAAAATTATTTTGACACATTCCTTATGGACTCAATTTTTTCTTAACACATATTTGTTGAGTCTTCCTCCTATGTTGTCCCACATCAAGCGGATTTTGAATTTGGAACCTAGACCCACTCAGCCAACAAGCTAGATTACTTGGTGGAATAACTTGATGTTCATCGTACTACTAAACTCCTTTGTTTTTATGGGAGACAACTAGCCAATTTTCATCAATAATCTTATGTTTTTCTTACCAAGGATTTGCACACTGCTACAAAGAATCTGGCAGCACATCCTTTTTGTTGGATTACGGAGAGGGGGGGTGAATCAATAATCCTTGATTCTTTTTACCTTAAAAACTTTCTCTGATTCAACTCGGTGTCAACTCGGTCAAACACACTTCAATATCAATCAATAATAACAAATTAACTTTATCAATCAACAATAACATTCACAACAAACATTCAACACATTTAACACCAGTATTTAACGTGGAAATGTGATTTGGGAAAAACCACTATGGGAATTGTCACCCACTAAAGAAATAATTTTCTAAAGTATGCTCAGTTAAAATCCAATCTGGTTAAAGATTACAATGCACATTGTTAAATGTGACCCTATTAGGGGATTTGTCTTAAATCTATTAGGATCTTCACCCTGTTAGGAGTGGCTTGGTTAAAGGTCTTCAAACACTCTTTTAGAATGTTACCTTTTGAAAGGATTTACAAATAAGACTATTAGGTCCACTCGGTTAAGAGATTTTTCTGATACAAATTCTAATAAGTAACAACATATAAATTGACCTATAAATTTGGAACTATCTTTTGCATAATCAGATCCCTTGTGCGCTCCTTGTCTTCACTTCAATCCTTCACTTTCCACTGGCTTCAACACTTCATCAATCTCAGTTGTTTGACTCATAATTCAACCTTTTCCTTCTTCATTGCATCAGTCGATGATTCATCAACCCTTCAACTTTCCAACCTTTTGTTCATACAAACTTATCCTTTATATAGACTTTATTTTTCCTCTTAATCTCCTTTATTACATTTTCCTTTGATTAATCTCAGTCTTCCAATTATCCTCAAAAAATTATTCAATGAATTTAGATCTCGATAAAACATTTTATCATCACCTTAGAACTTGAACTGTCTTGGGACTTATTCCTTCTCTTTTTTTCACTTAGATCTATAACATAGATCATCACCTTGAATTTTGTTGATCGTAGATCTCTTTAACTAACTCTTCCTCATCATCATAATCTTCCAGCTCATCATAGCTCAATATTAAATGTCATTCTAATCCTTGTATTTAATTTTTGTTCCTTTCTTAGTGGATAACTCTTTTCTTTCAACTGAATTTCGGTTAACTTCACTCGGTAATTGAAACCTTCTTCTCGGTGTATTGAGTTCTTTTCTCTTCTTAACTCATTAAAACTTATATCATACTCCAAGTGATATGACAACTCAATATAAATCAGAAATCAATTGCTTGACATCAACGACAAGATAATAATTGATCTAATCTTTCTATTGTCTAGTATACCTCTGATCATAATTGGTCATCATCATCATCACAATCAATTATAGTAACAATCTCCCTCTTTGGCATTGATGGAAAAACTCATTGTCAATTGATGATGGCAAAACTTACTGACTTGTATTTGTGCTTTACTCCCTCTGAGATTTATCTTATCCTTTCTTCTTTGCTTGATCTCAATCTGTACATATTCTCCCTCTATCAGTTGTAGTCATGAATAGCAATCTTCTCCTTCAATAGATCTTCACCCTCTTATAAATATTTAGCAATATTCTCCCTCTTTGACAATAATGCCAAAAACACATACTCCTGAAAAATTTTCTCAAGCAGTAAATCATACCTCAAATGTATTGTTTTCTCATTGCATACATAAACATTTTTTTCACAACTTCAGGCATCACACAAAGAGTGTGTTAGGAATAGTCCCAAGAGATAACTGGGAGGGGGCGGGGGGGGCGGTGAATCAGTTGTCTACAAGATTCAATTCTTTATCTAATTAAGTAAGAACACAAGAACACAACACCAATCTTTTGGTTACAGGGAAACCCAAATAGGTAAAAACCCCGATGGGAATTGACACCCACTAATATTCTACACTAGAGTATTATGATCCTTGTTAGAAGATCCTTAACCCTGTTAGGAGTTTCTTTACAATATATTTAGTACAGTAGACCTGGTCAAGGGTCAGACCCTATTAGGAGTCTTTTACAATTGTCCCTGTTAGGGGAGAGGATGCACTGTCTGAGAGCTCACTGCTCAAATGGGCGAAGGCTACAACCTTCTGAATAATAGATACACACTATATCTGGATCTTGGTGAACTGCACTTTGACCTGCTATCTAGATCAGTTCCAATGTATAGCACAAGTACTTTACTTGGTCACATAGACCTTCTTCTGATGGCTCAACACTTCGCACACTTTGCTCTGTTCTGCTTCATCAACCATAAACCACACTTCAGCAATCACAAATGACTACCTATAAATATCTTTCCTCTAAATGATATAATCAATTCAACCTATTAGAACCACCTTGAAATCATATTAGAGAAACCATAACAAACTCCAATAAACATTTTGTCAGCTCTACTATGCACGCAACACATTCTGGGACATGTTCAATAAGATAATTGTAGACGCATGCTACACACTGTCGGCTCTACCAAAACAACTGGATCTTTCTCTACAAGCTGAATTAACTCATGAACTCTCCTCTAAGCTTAAATCCAAGGATGCATACCCACAGGATAGGCGCAACTACATAACCAATAAAATCTCTGTCGGCTCTTCTGAATAAACACAGGAAACTATTGTTGGCGAATAGAGACTACATAACTTCACTTATACTCATCAACAAACTATGTGCCCATAACTAAAACATCACTAACATGTCTTCAACATAAATCCAAGTGCGCAAGGCTCTATAATAACTGTATGGACAACCATACACAGAACACTGCATGTAACTTTGTCAGGAACACTGCTGACACCGACTGCTATATAATTGTCTATACTAACAGTTAACCTCTGCACCCATGATATCATGTTGATATCATGTCCATGCTTCATATACAAAAATCTTACTGCATAAGACTTCCACACATGCTACTTTCCATATGTTGTCATCAATGACAAACATACAGTCAGTACTGTCCTGTTGACAAATCTCCAACAATCACCCCCTTTGGCATTGATGGCAACATGTGGAATGAAAAACCACCACCAACCCAAATGAACATTTATTTTATAACATTCTCCATTTCCTCTTCAAAACTCCCCCAAAGATGAATCCTCCATCTGCTGCAATATTTTCTAATATTCTCCATTTCCTCAACTGAACTGTTGTCATAACTGAATACTGCTCCCCCTTAGTATATTACTCCTCTTTTTACTTCTATTTTTCATGACTCTGTATATTACTCCCCCTTTGACATCAATGGAAAAGGGCATCATTCATTTTAAGCATCGGTACTACTCCTGAGGTAGAGTAGTCAACCTTCCATCAGTCCCTGAGGACTGATGCCTTTCCTTCTTTCTTCTAAGCAGAATCAGGGAAGTGAATGACTCCCAATTTCTTCCTGAGATACTCAAAAGTATCCTTAGGCAAGGGCTTTGTGAATATATCTACCAACTCATCTTTAGTACTCACATAGTCCAACTTGACTTCTTTCTCTGTCACTTTCTCTCTTAGGAAGTGATACTTGATCTCAATGTGCTTTGTCTTTGCATACATCACAAGTTTTTTTGAAATATTGATAGTGCTAGTGTTATCACAGTGAATAACAATAGGATAATCAATCTGAATTCCAAAATCTTTTATCATCTTCTTGATCCAAACAATTTTAGAACAATTCAAGGCTG
This sequence comes from Chamaecyparis obtusa, assembly GCA_027943335.1. Classification (NCBI taxonomy): domain Eukaryota; kingdom Viridiplantae; phylum Streptophyta; class Pinopsida; order Cupressales; family Cupressaceae; genus Chamaecyparis; species Chamaecyparis obtusa. The sequence goes on from BSBK01010506.1 coordinate 146,062, forward strand.
CTGCAACATACTCCGCTTATGTTGTTGACTAAGAAATACAATTTTGTTTCTTGCTTGTCCAAGTGACAAGTCTATCACCAAGAAACATTGCTCCACCTGAAGTACTCTTTCCATCATCAACACATCCTGCCCAATCTGCATCAATGTACACATGAAGCTCAACATTTTCTAAATTAGGATACCATAGACCACAATCTATAGTGCCCTGCAAGTATCTGAATATTCTCTTTACTGCCATGAGGTGACTTTGTTTAGGTTTTATTGTGAATCTTCCAACTATGCCAACTACATTTGAAATATTAGGTCTAGTCTGAGTAAGATATATAAGTTTACCAGTCATAGATTTATACAATGTTATATCTACTGCTAGTGAGTCATCTTCTTTTGTAAGCTTGCATCCAGTGATCATAGGGGTTCCTACTGGCTTGCAATCATCCATCTTGAATTTTTTTAGTATCTCTTTCACATATTTTGACTGATTAATAAAAATTTCTTTTTTTGTCTATTGTACATTTAGTCCCAAAAAGTATTTGATAGGACCAATCATACTCATCTCAAATTCATTCTGCATTTCTTGGGCAAATTCTGCTCTTAGTTTGTCATTACCTCCAAAGATAATGTCATCAACAAATATAGCTACAAGTAGTAGACCTTCAGATGTCTCTCTAATGAATAGATTACAATCTGTTGCTCCTTTCTTGAATCCAATATTTGTTAAGTATCCATCTAGTCTCTCATACCATGCTCTAGGGGCTTGCTTAAGTCCATAGAGGGTCTTCTTCAATCTGCATACCATATCAAGTATGTCTGATAAGGTGAATCCTTCTGGCTACTCAATGTATACTTCTTTCAAATATCCATTTAGGAATGCTGACTTGACATCCATTTGATAAACTTTGAAGTTTTTGACTATAGCATAAGCTAGAAATAACTTAATAGCTTCTAATCTACTCACAGGTGCAAATGTGTATGAATAATCAATGCCTTCTCTTTGCGCATATCCTTTACATACTAACCTTTCTTTGTTTCTTACTACAGTACCATCTTCATTCATCTTGTTTTTGAATATCCACTTTGTTCCAATCACATTCTTATCACTAGATCTTGGGACCAGTTCCCAAGTGTCATTCTTAACAATCTGATCAAGTTCTTCTTTCATAGCATCATACCAATCTAAATCATTACATGCACCTGCAACACTTAAGGGTTCAATCTGAGATAGTAAACATACCGCTTCACTAGTAGCTAAGTTCTTTGCTTGGGAACTTGTTAATGTTGGAAATATTCAGGAATTAACCGAGTTACTGAGAGGGGAGGGGTGAATCAGTAACTCCAAATTTTCTTTCAATTACAGATGTATTAACATGTAATTTACTTTAACCTTTGCATATGAAACTTAAGAGCATTCACAATAATGACACATAGATTTGGTTACCCAGAAACCTTCCAAAAAGAAGGTAAAACTGGGGTGGGGATGAAACCCACAAAGCTTTAATACTGCAGAATAAAGTTGGCCGGTTAAGGCTTACAATTTGATCACTTCTGATGATCTGCCCTGTTAGGAGCAATAAGGATTGCTAAATCCACCCTGTTAAAGGATTTACAAACATACAATGAAGTATGCACTCGGTAAAGAGATTTTACAAAAGACTGTTAAGTCTACCCGGTTAAAGGATTTAGTACTGATTCACCTGTTAGGATGAAACAGTAGATCTCTTGCTTTGCAACTAGATTGCTGATTGAGATTTGCTGATGTACTGATCACCTTCTGTGATGAATTTGTCTTTTTTGTTCCTTATACTGCTGAAGCCCTTTGTAATTCGCTTATCTCTGCCTTTCTTTCTTTTTCACATATATGCTTCTTACATTCTTCTTGACATTTTTACAACATTGTTTATATACAAGTCTTAAACAATTAATTACAATTACAATTACAAAGTCGGCTTGACAAATAAACATAAGTGCTACTAAGTCGGCCCAAGTATGGTTACACGGTTCCTGCAAACTAACTCGGTGACTTTCTGATACTCGGCGTCCACTGCATTACTCGGCATCGTCATGCACTCGGTAGAAGTGAAGGCACGGTTCATACTGATCACTCGGTAGGTTTTGAACTCGGTAAATACTAGTGACTCGGTAGACATGATGTTACTCAGTTTACACTGTCCTGCTCGGTTTGTACTAACTTGCTCGGTTTGCATTGTCTTGCTCAGTTTGCACTGTCTTCTCGGTTTGCACTGTCTGCTCGGTTTTCACTGTCTGCTCGGTTTGCACTGTCTGCTCAGTTTGTACTGTCTGCTCGGTTTACACTATCTACTCGATTTGCACCCAGAATGCAAATAAGTGTTGTCACTAGTGGCAATTCTGTTTAATGCCAACAATCTCCCCCTTTGGCATTAGTGACAAAAACACTTATTGGCCAAAACTTATATACATGAATCATGCTGAGTTTTATTTTGATTTTTCAAAATTTGTCTTTGTTATAGGGCTTTATACATTGTCTCCCCCTTTCAATGTGCTAACTTTTTTTTTATACAAAACATATATCTCCCTCTATACATATCTCCCCCTTTTTGACGATAATGCCAAAGGTGTATATACAAGTTATTTATAGAGAGAATCAAAAATTTGATAGAAAATCAGAATGTACCTTCATTATTAGTGCCAGGGTTCTGTCCCAACTTTCTTGCAGAATCTTACATGTTTGGATTGCAATTTGGACTTCTGCAGAGAGTTCAATCATGTGATCTGCTATAGAGAACTGATTGTCATGAATCAATGTTTTGAAATGTTCAATGTGCTTATACATTGTATTCATGATGGGAAGGATCATGTGTTGGATGTCTAGCAGTGTGGACCGAATCCTTGTGTCTTCTTTCAGTAGATCATGCTGCATTTTTGATAGGTGTGAAATTTTCATGTGATGAGCAGAGCTTGAACTTGGTTCAAGTTGCAGCTTCTGTATGCTAATCTTCATATCCTCATCCATTTTATTCATTTTATTCATTTTATCCTTAACATCCTTTGTGAACTCAGCAATATTGCACAATCTGGCCAAAAGAGAGGTAGCATTCGAATAGATAGATTCAATGTTTGACAAAACTGAAGACAATTCTACTTGGTTAATAGCTATGTGCTGAGCAATGTGCTCAAGCACTTTATTGTTGAATCTCTTCTTGGCTCTTTCAAATAACTTTTCTGTCCCAGATGAATCCTCATTGTATTTATTAACTGCTTCTGCTAATTGTAGCAAAACATGTTGGGAGGAGTCTACTTTAATACCTAATGCATCAGACAAAATGTCCTTAGCATCCTTGATGATTTGATATTCCTTGTCTCTCTCCTCTTTAAGCTTCTTTTGTTTTTCTTTCCTTTGGAGGATCTCACCTATATTTTGCATTTGGTCCGCTGATAGATTTGCAAAATCTAATGTTGGAATCTCTATCTCTTCATCTAGGTCTATATCCTCTACTATATTCTTACCCAAAAATTTTATACTCGGTAGAGCCTTAGGCTTATCTGTACTTAATGCTTTAGTAGTAGTGACAATAGATATAGTAGGGCTGGCTATAGAGACTGGCACACTGTCTACTGGAGAGCTTAAAATATTTACACTTGTAGATTCAAAAACTGGAAAACTTACTGCTGGAAAACTTGATGAAATGGGAGACTGCAACTCAGTAGAAGAAATGGTAGTTGCTTCTGTTGTTGCTATAGATGATTGGAAAAATGTTGAAGTTGTCACAACCATGCTTGAAGGTGTCTCCGGGCTGGATGTAGAAACTTTTACTGGAGAGGTAGGAAGGGATGCAATGACTTCTGCTGCTATCCTCACAGTATCATCTACCTCAGTGGCTTCTTCTTGTTCATCACTGTCATCTTCAATGTCTTTTATTATGACTGTTTCAATACTTGGTTGGTGAAGGTGGTATATGTTCTTCCATGTAGCATTTGCAGCCTTCACAACCAATTCAATATTGTTGATCAGAATCAAACAAGTATTGAACTTTAATGTCATCTTACTTTCATTTTCTTTTAATGCCTTCTTTACTTCATCATTTTTCAAGCTCGGCATTAACTGTCTCAGGGTTTGATCAAATATGTCTATCACAGTTTTCTTTGCATTGCTCCATCTCATTTTTATTGGATTTAATAGAGCTGCTGGAACTTGTAGGGCTATTTCTTCAGGAGAGTATTTCCACTGTCCCATCTTTTCAATAACAGCATCTTCTATTTCCTTCTGTTCTGTTTTCGATCTGGTTTCATATTTAAAAGATTTTATGTTACTTACTCCAGATCCTGATCCGTCTCTAAAGAGTTTGATCTTTTCTTGAAAGTTTAGAGGAGGCCTTTTGAATACTATGTCTTTATCTGCCTTGTCTGCCTTGTCTGCCTTGCCTCTTGCATTTCTCCTTGTAAATATAGTAGTGGGAGGCTTAGGTGCCTTAGTGATGAATACCTTTCCTTTCTTCTTTGCAGGTTCTGGTTCCTCTGTTTTCTCATCCTTTTCCTCTTCTTCTTCATCTTTTTCTTCTTTGTCCTCTGTTATCATTTGCATTTTGGCTATCCTCTTCTTTCCTTTGTTTACCGCTTGTGGAAGCTTTATGCTTAGTTCAATTCTTACCTTAGCTTCATCATATGTTCCAAAATATGGAGCTTTGGGATTGACAAGCTGATTAAGAAGAGCTTCAATGATATTCTTGGTTTCATCAATATTTACCTCATAAGGAAGAGGTTTTACATATACAATCCTCGGTTTAGCTGCTTGAATATATACATTATCACAATCCACCATAAAACAAATGTCATCCTTGTAATCTTCCACCAACTTCTGTGGAATCTGAAATCTGTCATTCATTTTCTCTTTGAAAGACTCAAAATAATTATCCATGATGCTTTCAAAATTTTCACCCATTTCTGAGATGTATTCATTTATTTCATAAAGGGCTGGCACATCTTTTCTCCATACAACTTTTCCTTTAGAAGGGAAGAATTTCTGAACATAGAAGAATAAACAGACCAATAAGGATCCAAACTTACATGGATTGTTTTTGGAAGTTTGAATGCTTTCCATGTTTTTGTTAAACTTCTTTAACAATAAGTCTGCTAGGTCAAATGTTAAGTTATTCTTGACCACTTTGTATGCTAGGTCAATAGCTTCACAGGAGACACTATTCTGTCGACTAGAACTGTAAATCTTATGGGCAATAATGTGTGTACCAAACTTCAGTTCAGCATCGGTAATGCTGCTAACTTTCATGCCTCTACCGTCCCACTCGGCTAGGGTTTTCTTCTCTAGTTCCATCCGACCTAGGGTTTTGGTATTTTTTTCTTTGTTCAACATGGGAAGACCGGTGATTTGATGAATCATCTTCTTTGTGATCTCTATGGGTTGCTCAAGCCAAATCTTGCCATCATGTACACGGCTGAGAATGTATCTAACCCATTTATCTCAAAAGTTTCGAGGTAGATGTGCAATGTGAACTAAACCTTTATCTTCCAGATGTTTGTGCTCGAGTTTCAGGATACCGTCCACACATAGTTCTTCACGCACAGTATCTAATTCTAGGTTCCCCATTTCATGAATTGAATAGTTGAAATGATTGCGGATATCGTTAATAAGTAGTACCTTAGGAGGAATCTGAGATTGAGCTCCATTCGGATCTAGGGCTGCTGCAATTGCAGGCACGATCTTGAAATCTGGTTCTTTCCATTCCCCTTAGACTAACATATCAGATCCTTTCTTCACTGAAGTGCTGGATGATGCCATGGTAGCTCACAGAAAATTCCTTTCGCAAAAGTGTTGAATCGCTGGGTTGCTCTTGAAATTTTTTGCTCTCAAAGTGCTAAAGGTTCGCGGTGAAGAATGAGTTCGATTACTTGCTTTTTGTTTATAACTCTGTCATTAATGCTCAGTACAAATTAGGGTATGAATTTCGACAGACTGTCACCCACTAAAAATTAATTGCTCGGTAAAGACTTCGCAACTCAGTGAACTTGAGAATTCATATTGCTCCGACCTCGCTCGGTAAAGACGGGTACCGACCTTGCTCGGTGAAGACTGATACCGACCTCGCTGTGATCTTACTGCATCTTGTATGCTAATTTAGATCTTTCTTTTAATTCAGTTCTGGAACTGCTTGAGATTGGTTTATGAGAATACAGTTCCAGTGCTTTCTTGGAAATTTAGTTTGAGTCGGTAGAGCCATCCATTCCATTACTTGGACTGGATTGCTCGGTAGATTTAGGAATCCATTTTTGTCTCACCTGTTTCCTGACCTTAGTTTCTTCATTCTTCTTTCCATCTTCAACTTCACTAGCATTCATGCAGTTTCTGGCTATGTGACCGAGTTTAGTGCATTTGAAGCATCTTACGGTAGTATCTCTTTTCCTTAGATGATGTTTTATGCAATTCATGCCAATGTGTCCATATTCTCCACAGTAATGACATCTACACCAGGTGTTGTAGTCCCATCCAAACATTGCTTTCATAATTTGTTCTGCTGGATTGAATATTTTGGATCTGCACTCGGATGCCTTGTGACCTTGTTTGTTGCATTTGTGACAATTACCTCTGAATCTTGGTTTTTCCCTGCATTCATTTGCTTTGTGACCAGGTTGATTGCAGCTGTAACATTTTCCATTGAATTCTTCTTTTTCATTGTTCCAACATTTATTTGAAGTATGTCCTATTTTACCATAGTGATTACAAGTAGGTTTTTTATTTCTTTGAGTACCTTGCTTAGAGGATTCGCCTTCTCCTTTGTATCCAAGTCCTGCTTTTCCTTTTTGCCTATGAAGATTTCGCTCATACAGCTGATTCAAGTCTTCTTGACTTTTCAGCATTCCTTCATTGATTTTTTTTTCAGCGTTTAGGTCATCCACCAATCTTAGATTGATTTCCTTTTCAGATCTTAGTTCTTCTCTTGTGCTTTCTATTTCTGATCTTAGATTCAGAATTTCCTCATTTGTATGAGAGATTTGATCAATTAGGTTTTCTAGCTGAAGGGTTTTATTTTGGACTTCAATGTTCCTTCCATCTAATTCATCTTTCAACTTGTTTCTTTGTTCCAAGATCTCACAGAATCTTGTAGAGTGTAGCTCTTGTTCTCTTTTTAATTTTCTCACTTCTTCCTGCAGAGACCCATTCTTTTCTAGGAGTTCTTTGACAGCATTGTTTGCTTCATCTGAGTTATTTGAGGGAAAAAGATCTTCAATCTTTTCTTCAATGTAATTCTGATCATTCATCTGATTTGCAAGTTCCTTTCTTCTTCTTAGGGATTGGGAAAGATGTTCTTTTGCTTCTTTGAGTTTAGCTATGGCCATTTCCAGATCTAGCTTTTCATTTTCAATCACCTTGTTTAGTTTGAATACCTCCATTGTCCTGGATCTTTGCTCAAGCTAGTTAAGCTTTGTCTTGAGAACCAATGCTGCTCTGATACCAATTGTTGGAAATATTCAGGAATTAACTGAGTTACTGAGAGGGGAGGGGTGAATCAGTAACTCCAAATTTTCTTTCAATTACAGATGTATTAACATGTAATTTACTTTAACCTTTGCATATGAAACTTAAGAGCATTCACAATAATGACACATAGATTTGGTTACCCAGAAACCTTCCAAAAAGAAAGTAAAACTAGGGTGGGGATGAAACCCACAAAGCTTTAATACTGCAGAATAAATTTGGCCGGTTAAGGCTTACAATTTGATCACTTCTGATGATCTGCCCTGTTAGGAGCAATAAGGATTGCTAAATCCACCCTGTTAAAGGATTTACAAACATACAATGAAGTATGCACTTGGTAAAGAGATTTTACAAAAGACTGTTAAGTCTACCCGGTTAAAGGATTTAGTACTGATTCACCTGTTAGGATGAAACAGTAGATCTCTTGCTTTGCAACTGGATTGCTGATTGAGATTCGCTGATGTACTAATCACCTTCTATGATGAATTTGTCTTTGCTATTCCTTATACTGTTGAAGCCCTTTGTAATTCGCTTATCTCTGCCTTTCTTTCTTTTTCACATATATGCTTCTTACATTCTTCTTGACATTTTTACAACATTGTTTATATACAAGTCTTAAACAATTAATTACAATTACAATTACAAAGTCGGCTTGACAAATAAACATAAGTGCTACTAAGTCGGCCCAAGTATGGTTACATAGTTCCTGCAAACTAACTCATTGACTTTCTGATACTCGGCGTCCACTGCATTACTCGGCATTGTCATGCACTCGGTAGAAGTGAATGCACGGTTCATACTGATCACTCGGTAGGTTTTGAACTCGGTAAATACTGGTGACTCGGTAGACATGATGTTACTCAGTTTACACTGTCCTGCTCGGTTTGTACTAACTTGCTCGGTTTGCATTGTCTTGCTCGGTTTGCACTGTCTGCTCGGTTTGCACTGTCTGCTCGGTTTGCACTGTCTGCTCGGTTTGCACTGTCTACTCGGTTTGCACTGTCTGCTCGGTTTGCACCCAGAATGCAAATAAGTGTTGTCACTAGTGGCAATTCTGTTTAATGCCAACAGTTAAGACTTTTGCACTCTGATCTCCAATGATGTCTATCTTGGAATAATTTCTTGATGTAAAGTTTGGAACTTTAGGTGATGCTAACTTATCAGTCTTAGGAGTTTCTTCTTCACTTGTCTTAGGGTCATTGAATAACACATCAATACTGTCAAACATTTCTTCAATAATTGTCTCACTAGTGAAGGGTCTAGGTTCTTCTTCAATCATGGGTGAGTAATCATGATATCTTTCTTGAATCATAAACTTTTCATCAATCTTTACATGAGCACTTTCAATGATCTTTTTCAATCTTAAATTGAAACATCTATAAGCTTTACTTTTAGTAGAGTAACCAAGAAAAATACCTTCATCACTTCTTGCATCAAACTTGCCTACTACTTCATCCCTCTTGATGTAGCACTTGCTTCCAAAGATTCTAAAGTATTTTATTGTGGGAACATTACCAAACCATAGCTCATATGGTGTATTTTCAGTGCCTAGCCTCAATTGAATTATATTGATGGTATAGACAGCTGTATTGACCAAATCTCTCCAATAGGTGTGTGTAACTTTTCCTTCTATCATAATGGTGTGCACTGTATCAAGGATGATCATGTTCCTTCTCTCTGCAATTCCATTCTACTGAGGGGTTCTAGGTGCACTTAACTATCTCTTTATGCCATGTTCTTTGCAGTACTCATAGAATCTGTCAGAGGTGAATTCTCCTCCTTTATCCAATCTCAAACATTTTATCTTTAGTGCAGATTCATTCTCAACCTTAGCTTTGAATATTTTGAACTTCTCAAATGCTTCTGACTTATCTTTTAAGAATACAACCCACATCATTCTAGTATAATCATCAACAAACAAAATGAAATACCTTTCACCATAGTATGATCTTGTTTAAGTTGGACCAAATAGGTCTATTTGAATCAGATCCAACTTGTTCTCTACTGAATTTTGCTTGCTCCTGAATGAACTTCTTACATGTTTCCCCATCAAACATTCCCTGCATATAGTATCAACTGGCTTTGCTATGGTAGGTAGATCTCTTATTGCCTTTACATTGCTTATCTTCACTATGTTATCAAAATTGATATGACATAGCCTTTTATGCCACAACCAACTGTTATCAACTTTAGCAACAAAGCAACTTGCTTATGAGTTGAGTTGAAAAACATTACCTCTTGTCTTTGAGTCTGATGCAATCATAACACCATCCTTGTTGTTAATGATGCATTTGTCATCTTTGAACTCCAACTAATAGCCTTTTCCAAGTAACTGTCCAACACTGAGAAGGTTATGTTTCAAACCATCAACATAAAGAACATCATCAGTACTATTCTTTCCATCCAAGGTGATGGCTCCTCTACCAACTATTGGTTAAGGAGTGTTGTCTCCAAATCTGACCATACCTCCATTGTATTTGTCCAAATGAACAAACCTGCCTTTATCACCCATCATGTGATGTGAACAACCACTGTCTATAATCCAATCTATCCTTATGTCAGCTTCTGAAATCAGTGCTAGCTATTGCTCCTTTTTATCATCTTTATGACTTGTCTTATTATTCATTTTGTCTATAATAGCAATGAATCCTATTTATTCTTCTCTAGATTCTTCATCTGATACTCCATCTCTAGCATAGTAGCATTCCTTAGAATTCTTAGGCTTGTAATCCTTTTTGAACTTTCTAGCTCTAGTAGGACACTTAGATGCAAAGTGACCGATCTTATTACATGAAAAGCACTTAAATGGTAATTGACCTTCATATTTTCATTTTCCTTTCTTTTCTCTTTTGGCAATCATAGCAATGAAATCCTCTAGAGTTTTCTCTTCATCATCATCATCAAAATTACCAGAAGTGTTTGTAGATTTCTTAGCATGAACTATTGCTTTGAAGGTTGTTTCACCCTTTGGTTCTATCTTCAATCTTGAAATCTCAAAAGCTGAGATTTTTTTGATCAAAGTCTCTCTTGAAATTAGATGTAAGCTGCATGGACTCATCAAGGATGTTGATCTTGCTTTCATATTCAGGAGTAAGAGTAGTCATCAACTTGTCCATGATTTCCTCCTCTGAAATCTCTCCACCATTGTTTATGATTCCAGCAACTGCTTCATTTATCCTTTGATTGTAAGCTCTGATGTTTTCTTCAAGCAGCATCTCTAATGCATTGTATCTTTTCTTCCATGTCTTTCTGCGTGCATCATTTTCTTGTTTGTCTCCTTCAAATATGTCTTCTAGGTGCTTCCATATTTTGTGGGTTGTATCCACCTTTTTATTTATGAAAATTCACCATCAGATAGGGCACTGATAAGAGCTTCTTTAGCAATAGCAATCTGATGAAACAATTCCTTTTGCCTATCAGTAGAATCCTCTTGTGCAAGGTCTTCTAGGGTAGGTATCTTGGCTTCTTTGATAGTCACATAAAAAACTTCAAAACCAATGCACTGCAAATGGGTCACCATCTTGTTCTTCCAATCAAGATAATTCTCTCCATAAAACTTAGGACTTTCTTTCTTGAAGTACGCCATCTGATCAACCTCAAGCTGTTAAACTTTCTCTTTGAGGCACTTGGCTCTGATACCAATTGTTAGGAATAGTCCCAAGAGATAACTAAGATGTTGGCAAGGGGGGGGGGGGGGTGAATTAGTTATCTACAAGATTCAATTCTTTATCCAATTAAGTATACTTAAACATAAAGCATAAACATAATGAAAGAACATAAGAACACAACACCAATCTTTTGGTTACGAGGAAACCCAAATAGGTAAAAACCCCGGTGCGAATTGACACCCACTAATATTCTAACCTAGAGTATTATGATCCTTGTTAGAAGATCTTTAACCCTGTTAGGATTTTCTTTAAAATATATTTAGTACAGTAGACCTGGTCAAGGGTCGGGCCTTGTTAGGAGTCTTTTAAAATTTTCCCTGTTAGGGGAGAGGACGCATTGTCTGAGAGCTCACTGCTCAAATGGGCAAAGGCTACAACCTTCTGAATAATAGATACACACTATATCTAGATCTTAGTGAACTACGCTTTGACCTGCTATCTAGATCAGTTCCAATGTATTGCACAATTACTTTACTTGGTCACATAGACCTTCTTCTGATGGCTCAACACTTCGCACACTCTGCTCTGTTCTACTTCATCAACCATAAACCACACTTCAGCAATCACAAATGACTGCCTATAAATATATTTCCTCTAAATGATATAATCAAGTTGGGCTATTAGAACCACCTTGAAATCATATTAGAGAAACCATAAAAAACTCCAATAAACATTATGTCAGCTCTACTATGCACGCAACACATTCTGGGACCTGTTCAATAAGATAATTGTAGACGCACGCTACACACTGTCGACTCTACCAAAACAATTGGATCTTTCTCTACAAGATGAATTAACTCATGTACTCTTAACCAAACATCAATAACTCTCCTCTAAGCTTAAATCCAAGGGCGCATACCCACAAGATAGGTGCAACTACATAAAAAATAAAATCTTTGTCAGCTCTTCTAAATAAACACAGGAAATTGTTGCTAGCGAATAGCGACTGCATAACTTCACTTATACTCATCAACAGACTATGCATATATAATTGAAACATCACTAACATGTCTTTAACATAAATCCAAGTGTGCAAGGCTCCATGATAAATGTATGGACAACCATACATAGAACACTGCCTGTAACTCTATCAGGAACACTGTTGACACCAACTTCTATATAACTGTTTGTACTAACAATTAACCTCTGTGCCCATGATATCATGTTGATATCATGTCCATGCTTCATATATAGAAAGCTTACTACATAAGACTTCCATGCATGCTACTTTCCATATGTTGTCATCAATGACAAACATACAGTCAGTTTTGGCCTGCTGGTAAATCTCCAACAGAGTGAACACTAGCATCAACTCACAAAATAGATATTCTAATGAAACTCTGAATCGATTCAGCATGCATCTTGCCTTAGTGAATATTGGATAGGGGAAGAACCCCTAATTTACCTCAAAGATATTCAAAAGCATCTTTTCGATAGTGGTTTGGTAAATATGTCAGCTATCTACTCCTTTGAATTCACATACTCCAATAGTACTTGCTTATCTTGAACTTTCTCTCTCAACTAATGATACTTGATAGAAATGTGTTTTGTCTTTGAATGCATCACTGGATTCTTTGATATGTTAATAGCACTAGTGTTATCACAGTAAATAGTAACTGGATCATTAATCTCTTCTTGTATACCTTCAAGTAATTATTTGATCCATACAATGTTTGAACAATTCATAGCTGCAACAACATACTAAGCTTTGATAGTAGACGATGAAATATAACTTTGTTTCTTGTTTAACCATGTCACTAATCTCTCTCCTAAAAGGAAAGCTTTTCCACTTGTACTTTTTCTATCATCAATGTTTCTATCCAAATCAGCATCAATATATACCTTTAGATCAAAATCTCCTCCTTTCTTGTATAATAGACCAAAATCTTCAGTCCCTTTCAAATATCTAAATATTCTTTTGATTGTAGACATGTGTGTTTCCTTTGGATTGGCAAAAAATCTTGAAACAATACCAACAACATGAGAAATATCAGGCCTATTGTATACAACATATTGTAGCTTACCAATCATTGATCAGTAGAGTGTTTCATTTACTTCCTTTGTCTCATCTTTCTTTGACAATTTACAACTAGTGGACATTGATGTACCAACTGGATTTGACTCTTCCATACTGAATGTTTTTAAGATCTCCTTTATATATTTTGACTGTGTGATGTATATTCCATCTTTAAATTGTTTAATTTATATTCCAATAAAGAATGTTATCTCTCCTATAATGGACATCTCAAATTCCTTTCTCATCTCCTCAGAAAATGATATAGATATTGACTCATTTCCTCAAAATATATTATCATCAACACAAATTTCAGCAATCAAAATCTTATCAGTGCTATCACATTTCAAATAAAAATTATTGTTGTCACTTGTCCTTTGGAATCCAATCTTGATTAAATATGAGTGCAGTCTTTCATACCATGCTCAGGGTGCTTGCTTCAAGCCATATAGTGCCTTGTGTAGTTTTCATACCATATCCTTGTTATAATTCTCAAAAAATCCTTCAAGTTGTTCAATGTAAACTTCTTCTTCAAGAATTTCATTAAAAAATGCAGACTTAACATCTATTTGATAAACTTTGAATCCTTTATAGGAAACATATGCAAGTAAAATTCTTACACCTTCTAATCTAGCAACAGGGACAAATGTCTCACCATAGTCAATACCTTCTTCTTGTGCATACACTTTGCAAACCAATCTTGTTTTATTTATGATCACATCTCCATTCTCATTGATTTTATTCCTGAAAATCCACTTTGTACCAGTAACATTCTTGTCCTTGGGTCTCAATACCTATGACCAAGTATTGTTCTTTTCAATCTGATTAATCTCTTCTTTCATTACATTAACCCAATCTTCATTTTCAAGTGCATCCTTAACTAGTCTTGGCTCAAATTCATAAATCAAAACATGTATTATCTTTCAACTTACTTCTTGTCATGACTCCTGAATTCTTGTCTCCAATGATTTTTCTTAGTGAGTGGTGTCTTCTCACGTATTTGGCTAAAATAGGCTAGATAGATTATTCTTCAGCATTTTCATCTCTCGGTGGAGGTTCAAATTGATCCTCGATTTATTCTTGCAACTCAGGTACAGTGCCCAAAATTTCTTTCTATACATATACAAATCTTTGATAATCTTTTGGTTCTTTTTTTTATCTTCTTCATTTCTTTCTACAAATTCATCAATCCTCACATTTGCACTTTCCACAATTTTGTTAGAAGCCTTATTCAAACATTTATAAGCTTTTCTCTTTGTGTATTATCCTAGGAATATACCTTCATCTCCTTTAGAATCAAACTTTCCATTCCTAGCATCTTTTGGTATGTAACACCTACTTCCAAAAAATTTAAAGTAGCTAACATTCGGTGTATGCCCACACCATAGTTCATAAGGGGTTTTGTTGGTACCTTTCTTCAATTGTACTTGGTTGAGAGTGTAGACAATAGTACTAATGACTTCTCTCCAGAATGTTTGTGCAATTTATTTTTCAATCAACATGCTCTAGTGCAACCTCTTTTGGCTCAACCTGTTATTGTTGTCCCTTCTGGTGCTGCTACTGTTGCCCCTATTCAGATCGTTGATGTTGTCTCTGGTTCAATGGTCTTGTTTGTGGATGCTATTGGTTTTGTTGCTCATGGTGTTGTATCGGGTTCTGATGTGGTTGTTGTTTCCTCTGGTTCATCTATTGTCTTGGCTGCTGGAGTTGTGCGCTCTAATGTGACCTACCCTTTCGTGGGCTCTTCTAGCTCTTCTATGGCACCTTCCACTCCTTTTGATATGAATTTGCATTCACATAAGGATGGGAAAAAATGTAAATCTTGATTGCCCTTTGTTGTGACTGGTTTAGATGTTTTTTATCCAACTAGTGGGAACTATGGTTTGTTCCTTTGGTTTGTTTGGTGGGGCACCACAGTTGTATTACGATCTTTCAATGCCCTATCTCTTGATGCTTTTGTTCAAGGTTTCGGGACCTTTCAAATCATGTTTTTACTTAATCAGAAAAATATTCTAGCACAATCAACTATTGATTTGTTCCTTCTTTCAACTATTCCATTTTGTTGTGGAGTCCTCAGTGCAGATACTTATGTTTTGATTCCATTCTCATTGCAGAAGACGGTAAATTCATCAAAGATAAATTCACCTCCTCTATCTAATCTTAAACATTTCAGCTACTTACCTGTTTCCTTCTCAACTCTTGCCTTATACCATTTAAACATTTTAAATGCATCATATTTTTAATTTAAAAACATTACCAACATCAGTCTTGAGTAGTCATCAACAAACAAAATGAAATACTAATCTCCATAATAGCTTTAAATTCTCATAGGACCACAAAGGTTAGTATCAACTAATTCCAAAATACCATTAGATGAGTAAGACTTTCTTGAGAAACTTGATTTTTTCATCTTACCAATTTGACATTCCTTTCACATTATTTTATTAGGTTTTATTAATTTTGGTAGACCTCTGACTCTATTATTTTTCTCACCTTAATCATGTTGTCAAAATTTACATGACAAAGTCTTTTGTGCCATAGCCATAAATCCTCAAATTTAACAAACAAGCAACTTTTTGTATCAGTGTCAAGGTAGAATAGGTTACCTTTAGATTGTTCATCGGTTCCAATCAAATCTCCATCAGCACCATAGATCTTCACTTTTTTGTTTTGAAATTCCAGCCGGTGACTAGTGTTGTTCAATTGTGCAACACTCAATAGATTCTATTTTAGTCCTTGAACCCAATAGGCATTATGAATTTTGATCTTTTCATTCAACATAATGGATCCTTTTCCTTTTACATAACATGGAGCATCATTCCCAAATCTAACACATCCTCCATCATACTCTTCTAGGTTCTCAAACTTATCAATGTCACCAGTCATATGATGTGAACAACCACTATCAATTATCCATGGG
Organism: Chamaecyparis obtusa; assembly: GCA_027943335.1. Taxonomy (NCBI): domain Eukaryota; kingdom Viridiplantae; phylum Streptophyta; class Pinopsida; order Cupressales; family Cupressaceae; genus Chamaecyparis; species Chamaecyparis obtusa. The sequence goes on from BSBK01010506.1 coordinate 162,129, forward strand.
TCTGTTATTACTAACCGGTTACTGAGAGGGGGGGTGAATCAGTAAATACTTATTTCTAATATAATTCAAAACTTGTTCAGTTATCCTTACTTGTTAAGCATAATATAAACAATCATTTATAAGCATACATAGAAACACACAGATCAACACAAGATGTATACGTGGAAACCCTCGGTTAGAATAAAAAAGCCACGGTGAGACAGAGCTCACAACTTCACTACTACAAAATGAAGGCACCATGTTAGGAGCTTACAAACTACTTGTTAGAGTGCTACCCAGTTAAGGGATTTGATAGAAGATCGGTTAAGATCTTAACTATGTTAGGAGTTGTCTGGTTAAAGGACTTTTAACATCAACAATGATGTTACCCTGTTAGGGGATTTTACAAAGAACCAATTAGGTCCACCCTGATAAAGGGATTTTAACTTTCTTTCACACCTTACAAAAGCAATGATCTTCTATGACATTGATTGTCTGATCAGATCATACATGTTGATTTCTTCCCCGGTTTGCCTGGCTGTTGAATCATTTCTCCCTCTTTGCCTTTCACCTCTGGTGACTGTGATTGCTACATAGATGTCTCTTCACTGCTCTGTTTTCTCAAAAATTTTCAACAACCTTAATTCTTGCGTCCTATGACCTGTATTTATACAAGAGTTCACTTTAATGAAACTCTTAACTCATAGAACCACCAGGCTGTAAACTCAACAAGAAATCATGCAACTAGCAAAAAGCTATGTGTTTTGATCTAGAGTTTACCTTTAAAACATTCATACAAATAAAGCTAACTCTTGTTAAAAATCTAACTCCACTTCAGAGCGGTGGATGTCCCGTATAATCCAGTTTTAACTCAAACTGATCTGTAGAATCCAGATCGGATCTTTATGGAGTTAGACCGGTACATCCTATACTCGGTTCATCTCTGTATCCACTTCTAAGACCGGTACTTTGTACTTAGATCAGTCTATCAGTTCTAACATCTACTAGTACACACACTTTGTTTCTTATCTACTGGTGTCTTCTAAGTAGCGTGAGTGACTGGTGAGCCCTTACTGGTGCATGGTGTTTGTGAATTTACACTAATGACAACTTAAATTGCTAACTATCTTCCCCATTGTCATTGGCGAAAAAACCATACACAAAACCATACTCACTTACTTGTGACAATTTATTCCTTGGTCTTGTAGACTTTGCTTCCCTCTGTAGCACACTTCCCCTATTCCAAACTTCCCATGTCTAAGTGCTCTGGTGGTTGACTGACTATAGTTGTTCTGTCCTATTCCTTTTCTATTATGCTCTTTCTTGTTCCTTGTTCTGCTCTTTCCTCTGATGTCTACTGCTTCTTCTTCCCCTTTTTTCCTCCATAGGACAAAGGGTTATGCTTCTCTTCACATTTGAAGTTTTGTGAAGGTATCCTTATATATTGTTTTGGCATAGTGAAGGAATGGTGCCCACTAACCGGTTACATATTCTATGTTCTTTTGGCCTGCCTTAAGAGAAAAAATGATATTATCCATATCTTCCATAGTTTTTTAATCTAGTTCATTGATTAGAGCCTCTGTAGAAGTTGTTTGGTGCATAATGTCAAGTGTTGGGGCCAGAAACATTTGAAATCCAATGATATCTTGGATTCTTTTGTTCTCCTCTTCAGCTGTCTTTCTCAGTATTAGAGCAAGACTTGTCATTTCCCTACTAAAATTTTTTGCAGATTTATTCTTGATGTCAAATTGGGATGACAAAGCTCTTATGTCCTTTGAGGTCTTTGTAGACTTTTTAGTCAGATCTTGCAAAAGCATTTCAAATTTTGAAGTCCTACTCATCAAACTTCCTATAACTTGGATCTGTCGTTTAAGAACTTTCAAGTTGTTTGACAGAGTTACCTTGATATCTGCAACTTGCTTGTGGAGAATCTCCACTCTTTTCTTCTCATAGTGGTCAATTGCCACTATTTTTGGATCAGTTAGATCCTCACCGATAGTTTGTGCTAGAACTTCCAGCTGATCAATGACCGGTTCATCTTTTATATGTCAGCATTTGGTACAAAGTTGCATAGAATGTTCTTTACAGTGGTCAGGACCATGTCCTGTTTCCTTTTGGTCAGCTCTTTTAGCTTCCTTGCTAACATCTTTCTGATGTCCACCACTGTATCGGTGACCTTACTCCTTTTGGCTTCCTCCTTGGAAAATGACAACTTCCTCTTAGATGAGGAGCTTGGTATGTCTGTATGTTTCTATTTCCTTTTCTCTTGCTCTGGTTGAGCTTGCTCAGTGTGGATTGGGATTTCTTTCTCTTGTCTCTTATTCTCTTTAGGTCCTTGTTGAGCTATATTTTCTGGTTGAACCTCTAGTTCAGGTAGAACTTGCTCTGCAAGTGGTTCTTCCTCATTTTGAGCATCACCTTCCAGTTGCAGATTAATTTCAACATCTTTTTCTTGTTGAAGTTGATCTTTTGGTGGGACTTCTTCTGTGAACTTCTCTTCAGTAGTATGGGGTTCTCCCACAGGTATTTCACTTCCTATCTCTTGTTCAACATTAATTTGATCACCAGATGTGAACTCCTCTATTTGAACATTTTCCTTTTCGGTAGAAGGTTCTTCACCGGTGGTGAATCTGACCAGTGGTGCTTGTAATTATTCAGCTTGATCCTGAAGACCTAAATTGTCCAGGGTATTGAAATCATAATTTTTCGTGAAATCCAGAGTCTCCTTGTAGACCTCATTTTCAAATCCATTTATTATTTTGGAAACTCTATATTTACTATCCAAATTCATTGATGCTTCTTCTAGTAGAAGCTTGATCCTTTCTTCACTCAGGCCAGGTCTAACTTTAGATAAGGTTTCTCTATTAATTCTTGTGTTTATTCCTAGACAGGTTCTCCATTTGCCCTGAATTCTAGAATTTAATTCTGGTTTCTGGTGGAAACTGAGACCTATAGTCCCTTGGAGTTTTGTGAAAGTCCAAAAAATTTTCCAATATAGCTACAATTATTGCCTGCTTATCATCTTCTTCTAGTACACTATACCACTTAGCAGCATTGTCTATTATATCAAAGTCCATTACTTCATCAACTATATCATTGACTGACATAGGTTTAGTGTTACCTTTGCTCAGAGAGATAAGAACGGCTAGTCATACAGGCTCATTGCTCTTGTCATCGATGATGTTGATGACCGGTACTATGGACCTCTTTTCTTTGACAGCTGGTTCAACTCCAAGCACTCCTTTTCCCTTACCGGTGTCAGGGACTGGTTGAACTGTGGCTCTTTGGAATTCTTCCTCAGCTTGTTGTTGGGCCTTAAGAAGTTTGGTCCACATCACTACTCCTTCCTCATGCACTTTCTCAGCTTCCCCAATAAGCATGAGACCGATCCTCCTTTTTGTTAAGAAGGTTTGCTGGTGTAGTTCAGCTTGTTCTATGGCTTCTTCCAGAGTGAGATGATTCTGAACCTCTAGAAGAGCACGTATCCTCAGCTCCTCTCTTTCCATTGAAGCTTTCCATCTAGCTTCAATTATTTCTAGGAGATCCTTAGGTACAGTCTTGTGAAGTTCATTAGGATGTAGAATGAATTTATGAAGGCAGAATACTATCGCTTCTTCAATTTTCCTTTTGTCTTCATCATTGCTTAATTCATACCTTCTTCCCACTTGTCCTAACCTCCATGTATCCTTTATTCCTGCTACTAATTCATCAATATCTTGTCTTTTTGGTCTTGGTTCAAGTTCCTTCACTAGTTTGCTTGAACCCCTCTTCCTTTTGATTAAAGGAACTGTATCTTCTGAGTCGGACTCCTCTTGTTCTGCTGCCTGGGCACTGGATATGATTTTTTCTTCTTCTTTTGAGCCTTGGATTTCTCAGTTGTCAATTTCTTCTTTAGTGTGGGGGCCGTCTTGTAAACATTCTTGATTGATGCCCTCTTTTTCAGATTCTCTAGAATCTCTACAAACGTGCTGAGTCAGTTGGCAGTGAAATATAGATTTGCTTCATTTAGGGCATCAGCATATGCCTTAGCAGTTTTGGTAGTGATCTTGTACCCTAGCTCAGGAGCGTACTTTGTTCTCGGTTCCACTGCCTGAATGATGCAGTGGTCGGTGGAAACCAAAAAACACACATCATTCTTATATGCTTCAATAATTTTTGTCGGTATCTGCTCCCTTGTGTGCATCCTCAGTTGAAAGGCTTCAAAATATTCGTTCATAACCTTACTTAATTAGTTTCCCAGTTGGTTGGCCAATTCAGCTATCTGGTGCATGACCGGTCTGTCGGTCTTCTATGCCACTTTGTCAATACCCACGAAGAAGCTGTGGTAGTAGAAGTAGAGACATACTAACAAGGTCCTATACTTCATGGATTTCTTCTTAACCATACCAAGATTTTTTATATTCTCAAATATCTTTCATTGTAACATTTCGCAAATGTCATATTTGGCGTTATCATACATTATCCAGTGGGCGGCATGAATGGCTCCTCCCGGTATGCTGTTGAGATTACTGGATTGATAGATTTTGTAACCTATCATCACGGATGCAAACCGAACCCCATCATCTTTGATGTCGTTCACTATCATGAGATGACCATCATATTTGGATTTCATCAACTTTGTGACAATTGAATTTGAGATGGTTTGCAATGTCAAGGCTTCCCCTTCCTAACTGTATCTGACTACTCGATGTAGATCCTCCTTGGTTATTTTTGTAACTGTGCCCTTTTGTAACCAAAACCTTAGATCATGCACTCGACTGAGGACTAGTCAAATCCAGTCGATCCAGAAGATGGTCAAATAGGTGACTCCATTGATAAGACCGGACGACACCAGCTTTGTGTATCGGTCTTGCAGTCTTCTGTCCTCACACGGAGAGAGGTACTCACCCTCAATGTATGTTTCACCAAGTTCTTCCTACTTGGTGTGGATGAACGCAGTTACATCTTTGTCATAAAGATGCCCTCTGGTACTGTTGACAAGGCTCTAGCCACATCGATTGCTCAATTTTGGATCACCGCAATATCATATGTAGGTCAGTTCAATTGATCTCCCTTTATCAACTTCACTGGAGCGGATGATGAGGCCATTGCGAATAGTTGGATTCACAGAAAGAAGCTTTGATCGGTCTAACAAATAATCTCTCACGATGATCAAAGCGCAAGAATATTACTCATAAAAATTTGTTAATCTCAATGAAATCAAAGTAAAAATGATGAGTAATTCTTCTTTCTTTTATAGGGTTAGGTCATAATGGTAATTACCAAATGGTAACTATTTGTTAAATAGCTATAGTAATAAATGCCTTACCTAACTTTTCTTTCCATTTTTTCCAACTAGTTATCTAGATTTTTTGATTTGGAAAACCCTGGTTGATTACTTCTTACCTGTCCAGTTGTCCTTGTAGACTAAGTGAGTCCTATTCTCACCAGTCTTACCGGGAACGGTAGATGGTCTACTGGTTCCCTCGAAGCCTTTACGGCTCAGTTTGCTAAAGAGATATCACCATCAACAGATGATGATCTTTCCTCTATTTTCTCCTCAGCGAAGCTCTTTGATTCCTTTTTAAACCAAATCTGTCGAACTAATTTTCCAGTCTTCTCTTCTTTATTGATCTTCATTTGAGGATGAGGTCTTTTCTTCTGGTTTGACCGATTGTTTCCTTATGTTCTTGGACCGGTTCCTATAGTCTTATGCAAGGTGTCCAACTTTGTTGCAGTGATAGAAAACTACTCTAGTTGTCTTCCATGGGTTCAGCCTTCTTGGGTTGGGTGATTTTCTCCAAGAGTCATTGTGACTGTGCATCCCACAGTTTGTACAGTTAGTTGTGCACCGGTTCTTATTTCTCTTGGTGAATACCGGTCTTGGGCATCTGAATGCCATTGTCTTTGATCTGTATTCTTTAGCCTTGTGTCCAAATTTATTGCATCCATAGCAGTAGCCCTTGAAGCTTCCTCTACTTCCACTGGACACCGATGTGGGACTAGACCATCATTCATTGGTCTTGTGGCCAGACTTGCAACAATTCTTGCAGTAGTTGTTGTTTGGCTTTTCTGGTACATTCCTGTAGTTATTTGTTCTATGACCTGGTTTCCCACAATGATTGCAAGATGTGTTAAAAAATTTCTTACCTTTTTTAGCCAGCAGCTTCTTCTTATCCTTCTTGCTTGTCTTTGCTCTAGAAGATTCACCAATCTCTTTGATGTCATTACCGGTGAATCCAAGACCGGTGTGATCTTTTTGCTTTCTTTGAGCTTTGAGTTTCTCATCAAGATTCACTGAGATCTCGTTGTATCTTCTTAGGGTTTCATTTCTTTCTTCAAGTTCTTTCATGTGTTCCTTCAGTTGATACAACTCTAGTTCCAGTCTTTTGCATGCTTCATTTTTATCATGCCATCCCTTTTGCATGTTGGCATTTTCTTGGGTGATAATTTTCATGTCTTCTTGGAGTTGCAAAATGATCAGTTCATTCACCCCTGTAGCTTCCTCTACCTAGTTTCTTACTTTTTCAGAGGATGTTAATGACTTAACTGTTGTGTTTCTTTCATCTTCAGCTTTCCTCTTTTTCTTGATCAGTTCAGTCATCCTCACGGCGTTCTCTTCTTGCTCCCTTTTGAGATTGGCGATATGACCCGTTAGGATATGGTTCTTTTCCATAAGCTTAGAAACCACCTCCCCGGATTCATCAAATCCACTATGCCCAGAGATTTCATCAATGGTCTCATTACTCTCATTCAATTGTAGATCCAACTCCTTTCTTTTTGCAAGTGATCTCCTTAGTCTATTCTCCAGAGAGGCAATGATGTCGTTGGCTTCCTCTAGTTGTTTCTGATACATGTAACCCTCCATGATCTTTCTCTCAAGTGGTTAAGCTTTATATATGAGATCCAAGAAGCTCTTATCCCAATTGTTATTACTAACTGGTTACTGAGAGGGGGGGTGAATCAGTAAATACTTATTTCTAATATAATTCAAAACTTGTTCAGTTATCCTTACTTGTTAAGAAGAATATAAACTATCATTTATAAGCATATATAGAAACACACAAATCAACACAAGATGTATATGTGGAAACCCTCAGTTAGAAGAAAAAAACCACAGTGAGACAGATCAACTCACAACTTCACTACTACAGAATGAAGGCACCCTGTTAGGAGCTTACAAAACACTTGTTAGAGTGCTACCCGATTAAGGGATTTGGTAGAAGATCGGTTAAGATCTTAACTCTGTTAGGATTTGCCTAGTTAAAGGACTTTTAACATCAACAATGATGTTACCTTGTTAGGGGATTTTACAAAGAACCGATTAGGTCCACCCTGATAAAGGGGTTTTAACTTGCTTTCACACCTTACAAAAGCAATGATCTTCTATGACACTGATTTTCTGATCAAATCATACATGTTGATCTCTTCCCCAGTTTGCCTAGTTGTTGAATCTTTCTTGCCTCTTTTCCTTTCACCTCTGGTGACTGTGATTGCTATGCAGATGTCTCTTCACTGATGTGTTTTCTCAACAATTCTCAACAACCTTAATTCTTGTGTCCTATGACCTGTATGTATACAAGAGTTCACCTTAATGAAACTGTTAACTCAGAGAACAGCCAAGCTGTAAACTCAATAAGAAATCATGCAGGTAGCAAAAAGCTATGTTGTGATCTGGAGTTTACCTTTAAAACATCCATAGAAATAAAGCTAACTCCCATTAAAAATCTAACTCCACTTCAGAGCGGTGGATGTCCCGTATAATCCGATTTTAACTCAAATTGATCCATCAAATCTGGATCAGATCTTTATGTAGTTAGACCGGTACATCCTATACTTGATTCATCTCTGTATCCACTTCTAAGACCAGTACTGTGTACTTAGATTGGTCTATCGATGCTAACATCTACCGGTAAACACACTCTGTTTCTTGTCTACCGGTGTCTTCTAAGTAGCGTGAGTGACCGGTGAGCCCTTACTGGTGCATGGTGTTTGTGAATTTACACTAATGACAACTTAAATTGCTAACATGGTCAATTTTGCTAACATGAGAAATAAGGGCTTTATCATTTTCATAACTCTCTTCTTCTAAATCATCCTTCATAGAAACATAGACAACTTCCACACTTTCTTTTGTGTCATCAGATTCATCATCAGTTACTCCTTCCACAACTAGGTAGCATGATTTCTTTCCTTTATCCTTGAAATCTCTAACCTTTGGTACCGGTTCTCCTTTTTGTCACTTTTATCATTCTTGTCATTGTCAGGACACCTAGGTGCAATGTGGCCAATTTTGTTTCAATTAAAGCATTTCAGAGACAGTTTACCTTTATACAAGTTCATTTTCCTCTCGGTAGCCTCTTTTCCAGTAGTGCTTCTAACTCTTCTTGTTCTTTCTCTTTGGTTAGGATACTGTCATATTCACTTCTACATTATGATTCCCTCTTTCTCTCCTTGAATTACCAGTGCTTAAAAATTATTTTAAAGTTGTTTCAATAGTCGATAAACTATTATCATAATTACTAAGCTCAAATGTAGTTAGCTTATCCATCAAGGCATCAAGAGTAACAGTGTTAATTGGTATGGATCTCAGTTCTTGAATAGTAGATACTTGAATAGCATACTTGGATGAAAGAGTTCTCAGAATTTTGCTTACCACTTCTTCACCACTTGATGTTCCACCAGCACCTTTGATGGCACTAACAACTTCATTGATTCTAAAACTATATTAAAAAATATTCTCTTCATCTTTCATTCTCATCTCATTAAATTTTCTTATGAGACTGTCAACCTTAGCTTTTTGTACATGCAGGTCACCTCCATGAACAAGTGCAAGCTTGTCCCACATCTCTTTTGCAGTAATACAGTCCTTAATGTCATTGAATTCAACATCAGTCAGGGAGGAAGCAATTCCAATCATTACCGGTTTGGGTTCCTACTTTTCTCTCATCAGATCAACTGCCATAGGTCCAAGAGGTGGTGGAGTGTAGTCATTATAAAAAAGGTTGAGTGTAGATTCTCCAATTCCAAATAGGTAGAACCTCGTCCTGCTTTGCCATGTACAGAAACTCTCCTTATTCAACTTAGGTACTTTTCTCCTATACATCTTTGAATCCTTTACTCAATCCCTTCAAACTTATCCCTTTAGAGTACTTAGCTCTGATACCAATTGTTGGATTATGGAGAGGGGGGGTGAATCAATAATCCTTGATCCTTTGTACCTTAAAAACTCTCTCTGATTCAACTCACTATCAACTTGGTCAGACACACTTCAATATCAACCAATAACAGTAAATTAACCTTAGTAATCAACAATAACATTCACAATAAAATATTCAACACATATAACACCAGTATTTAACGTGGAAACCCAATTTGGGAAAAACCACTGTGGGAGTTGTTGCCCACTAAAGAAATACTCTTTTGAAGTATCCTCGGTTAAAATCCAATTTGGTTAAAGATTACAATGCACATTGTTAAATGTGACCCTGTTAGGGGATTTGCCTTAGATGTGTTAGGATCTTCACCTTGTTAGGAGTGGCCTGGTTAAAGGTCTTCAAACAATCTTTTAGAACATTACCGTTTGCAAGGATTTACAAATAAGACTTTTAGGTCCACTCAGTTAAGAGATTTTTCTGGTACAAATGTTAACAAGTAACAACATATAAATTGACCTGTAAATCTGCAACTATCTTTTGCATAATCAGATCCCTTGTGTGCTCTTTGTCTTCACTACAATCCTTCACTTTCCATTGGCTTCAACACTTCATCAATCTTAGTTTTCTGACTCAGAATTCAACATTTTCCTTCCTTACTGCATCAGTCGGTGACTCATCAACCCTTCAACTTGCCAGCCTTTTGTTCATACAAATTCATCCTTTATATAGACTTTGTTTTTCCTTTTAATCTCTTTTATTACATTTCCCTTTGATTAATATGAGTTGTCCAATTATCCTCACAAACTTATTCAATGAATTTAGATCTCGGTAAAATATTTTATCATCACCTCAGAACTTGAACTTTCTTGGAACTTATTCCTTCTCTTTTTACCAATTAGATCTATACCATAGATCATCACCTTGAGTTTTCCTGATCGTAGATCTCTTTAACTAGCTCTTCCTCGTCATCATAATCTTCCAGCTCATCATAACTCAATATTAAATGTCATCATGATCCTTGTATTTAATTTATGTTCCTTTCTCGGTGGATAACTCTTTTCTTTCAACTGAATTTCGGTTAACTTCACTTGGTAACTAAAACCTTCTTCTCAGTGTCTTGAGTTCCTTTTTCTTTACCAAAACTTACTTTCCTTTTACCGACTAATTTTTTCCTGCTCGGTAACCAAACTATTTTGCTTACCGACTTGACTAATCTTCTTTACCGATATGATATAATCAAATGTTTGGTAGAAAACAATTATATCAACATAACCTTAACATTGTTTGATTTGTATCAGTTACCCAATTAAGTTCTTCATCTTCACAACATTTCACTTCTTCTTCTTCTTAACTCTTTCAAACTTATATCATACTCCAAATGATATGGAAACTCAATATAAATCAGAAATCAATTGTTTGACATCAATGATAAATAGTAACTGGTCTAATCTTTCTACTATCTTGTATACCTCTAATCATAATTGGTCTTGGTCTTCATCATCATCACCATCAGTTATGGTAACACTTTTAGCACAAAATTATAGTTAAAGGTGGCTTCTCTCCATCATCAAAAGTTGATTGCTGACAGTTATGCTACTAGAGGTGCTTAGATTAAAGAACGTATGCACTAGTTAGAGGTTGGAGATCGAGCTACTAAGAATTTTTTCTCCTGTCTATGACCTTGACATTTTTCTCTAGGCATTAAAAAAATCAAAGAAGGCAATTCAGTTCTTACTTAACTTCCAAATATTTTAAAAGTCTTTGTTAATCATTATAAAAAGGTCTTTACTACTCAAGAACCTTCAATAGAAATTCATCAGGCCTTGGAGGAATGCCTTGTAGTTGTTCCTTGTCGGATGTCTGATTCTCAAAAATCCTTCAGTGATCAGCTCTTGACCATTGAAGACCTTAAGGAACCCTCTTTCTCTATGCCGGATGATAAATCACCAGGATGTGATGGTTTCCCCTGTGAATTTTATAAAGCACTATGGCCATGTGTGGGTTTTGATCTACATAATGTTTATCTAGAAGCATTTTAAGTTGGTTCACTAGGGCAGGAAATCAACAAAGGAAATATTAAATTCATACCTAGGGCTGGCGACCTTGAAGACATCTACAACTGGTGCCCCATCGCCTTGCTTAATGTTTCCTAAAAGATAATTGCAAAGGCTCTTGCTCTTAAAATTTTCCACCTTTTACCCCAGATTGTGCGTCCAGAGTAGACTGGATTTATTCAATTCAGTTTTATTTTGGATAATATTATAGTTGTTTGTGAGGGAATGAAGTGGGCTCGGCATTCGCAATAGAATGCCCTTTTCATTAAAATTGATTTCACCAAAGCTTATGACCGCATAGAATGGACTTTTATTTTAGCTATGCTTAAAGCTTTAGGTTTTGGTCCCCATTTTATCCATTTCGTGCAAATGCTCTTTGCAAATGCCTCTTCTTGTATCACCATTAATGGTTGAAAATCTCACTCTTTTGGTCTTTTCTTCTCTATCAGGCAAGGCTTCCATCAAGCCCCATCCTTGTACATCCTTGTTGTAGATGGATTTGGGTATTTTCTTGCATCTTCTATTTTCACAGGTTGGGTTAGGGGTATTTCTCTCAGAGTCATCCTCCCAGCTTGTTAATGGGCATTTTGTTGATGATTCTTTTCTTACTTTGATTGGAGATTGTGAGAATGTCCACAATGCTCTTCAATGTTTGCAAACCTTCTATCTGGCCTCTAGCTCCACCATTCAATCACTAAAACCCTTTTCTATAGATAGTCTTTTCAACCCAACCCAAATTGGATACTCCAGTTTGGCTGGAAATGGATACAACATGGGGAAGTTTTTCATTTTATGAGCACACTATTTTCCTTTCATGACTCCACAACTGAGCTTTGGAATGTCTTTCTCTCCAAAATAGAGACAAATATTTCATATTGGTTAACAAAACCTCTTTCCTTGGCAGGGAAATTTCAAGTTTTCTCCAAAGTCCTCACAACCACTCATGTTTACTACTCTTCATGTTGGGCACCTTCAAAATCATCCTACAACAAGCTTGAAAAACTATTGCATGATTTTCTTTTGGCCTCAAACATAGAAAAACATGGTTTTCACAGAGTGGCTTGAAAATATTGTTGTCTTCCCAAAGACTCTGGTGGTTTGGGACTCATTTCAACCCAAAAACGTCTTTCCATGTGTGTCAAATGGGTGATTAGAGCCATTTCAGGAAATGAAACTTGGAAAATTCTCCTTCACCATTGCATTTCACCTAGGTTTCCACTTCATCATCTAGCATGGAAGGAGATTGGTTTTCAGACCCTTCTAATCTTGAGGGAGCTAATTCAAATCCAGGGCTCTTTTGTTGCTAAAAGCATTTGGCACACCTAGGAAGCATCCAAAACCTAGCTTCGTCAGGATGGTGTTGGATTTTGTGATGGGCTTTCTTTTAATAAGTATAATCTATGGTAGTCTCCATTAATCCAGGTTCAAGGTCTTCCTTTAGCCCATCTCCTAGGTATCCATGCTCTTTGTTTTCATAAGTGAGGCATTCAAACTCCTCGAGACCTTTTCTCCAAACCCATAATGAATTTATGCACTAGGAAGGATTTGCGAGCTCAATTCTGACTAGCTCGCGAAGATCTTTAGACTTTTGATTTGGTGATTTCAACTTTTCCTATGGAATTTTATTACATAAAATTGGTATTTCTCCCATTAGGCCTTGGTAAAAAGACTGGCAATGGTACCCATAGACAACTTTTACCAGATACAAGCCACATCTGGGATATCGATGACTTTTACATATTTTATGACATAAAAAATTAATATGATATTTAAAATATAAAATTTGTGCACTTTGTCTAAATGGAAATATATTATTCACATTGTAATGCATTTAATTTTTTAATATATTTTTATCTTTGTAAACTTTTAAAAAATTAAATAGAATAAAATAATAATTATTAATATCAAGTTATTTGTAATATATGAATATTATTTATACTTATTAATTTATTATTATTTTATATAAAATTATTTATTATTAACTGTGAATTATGTATAGTAAAATAATATTAATTATATATATTAAATTAAAAATCATATTTATAAAAACTTATACAAATATGACAATGTCAATTCTATTATGCATAGTTGATTTACAATGTAAAAATAACAATGAATAAAATATTAAAATAATTTAATTGAAGACAAATAATTTTATTTGTGATAAATACTAACATGTATCTTTATTTAGCATTAACATTACATGTATATTTTGGCAGGAACTTAGTTGCTTTGCAACCTTGTTAGTACTTGCTGATAAGGCATAGTTAATAGATTTGAGGTGTTATACACGGATTTTTAGGAATGATTGTAGAATATGAACAATTATTAATTGATTTTTTGTTATCTTTTATGTGATAAGTGTAACACATTAATCTAGGTGTGGATAATTAAATTATGTAAATTATATTTTTAATAGCATTAATCTGGAAAAATATCAATTGCCTCTAACATGAAAACCCATATAAAATATATAATATTATAATACAATCTAATGTATAAAGAGTTTTGATTACATAAAATCAGGTTTTGAAAGGACCCGAAACCTTGTACAAGAACATTAAAAAGATATGGCAATAAAAGACCAATACAATTGTGGTGCCCCACCAAACAAACCAAAGGAACAAACCATAGTTCTTACCAAGTGAAACAGCAAAACCAAACAAAGGGCAATCAAGATTTCCATTTTTACCCATCCTTATGAGAATGTAGATTCATATCAAAAGAAGGCGTGGAAGATTTACATTTATTTCCCTTAACTGTTGTCCATCCATCCTCCACCAAACCAGCAACCTTCTGCCAAGCCATAGAATCCACAGTAGGGAGAGGAATAGCACCACTACCATTCCCACGAACACTCCCAGGAGAAGCCTCGACAAGAGATTGCACAGCCCCATCAATCAAGACAGCATCAAAACCAGAGACAGCAAGAGCAACATCAGACCCAGGGACACCCACAACTGTCCGGTCAGTAACAGCACCAAAAGGGACAGCAGCCACATGATGTACCAAAACATCATCAATAGGGACAACACCATCACCATCCAAGGCATTATCAGTCTGAGAAGCCACAACCTCATCCATGGGGGCTTTATGAACCGTATAATGGTGGGCAGAAGCCCCCACCCACCAAGAGGATGGTTTCTTAGTTTTATCCTTATGAGAAGAACAACGAGCAACCAGATGGCTAGTCTTATGGCATAATCTACAGCGGAATGGAATTCCCTCATAGTCAAGATTCTGGGTCCAAGAGCCCACAGAAGAAGCCAAAGTGATCTTCTCAGGGAGCCCCTTGGACACATCAATATCCACAAGAATACAGGCGTACGTCAAATGAAGAATATCAAAGGAATCTGAATCCACCATCTGAAAAACCCCAAGAGTCCTCCCCACAGATTCAAAATTAGAATCCAGCCAAAGATGGAGGGGAAGATTCGGCAGTCTCACCCATAAGGGAACAACATTAAACGACTCAGTAAGAGGATCAAACCCCTGATGCCAGGGTTTGGCCAGCAGGGGGCAGCGATCCCAAATGAAACATCGATCACACATAATGGCATTTCTATCTACAACATTTTCAAATTTCACAATGAAGAAGCCTTTTGCCATAGGGTAAATCTGGACAGTGTCAGTTAAAATGGGTTCCTAATTTTGGGAAATCCAAGTATGCAAATCTGAGAGAGAGGACCAGCAACCCCTAAATCTAAAGATTGCAGTCTTGGATGAGAACTCCTCCACATTTTTAGAAATCTCCTCAACATTATCAGAATCCAGATTAACCACGACAAGATCACTTACAGAAAAGGGCAGCACAGAAGGGGAAGACTAGGAGCCCCCACACCCAGCAGGGAAAGCTTCACAGAGACTTCTACTATAACTATATAAAACATAATAATTAAAAAATTAATATACTATTACGTCTACTTTAGTTTCTACTATGTACTTAGCCACTACGTGACACTTATTTTAAAATTGTAAATAATAATAGATAGAACTTATGGTGACAAAAATCACAATTGTAAAAACCCACAAGCATCATTCTTGTAAGAAAAATAGTTTCATTTATCAATTATAAATAAATAAGAATTTGGTTTTAACACTTATTTCTCCTTCCAAACAATGACTTTACAACATGAAACCACTTATATATAGGTGTCATTTATTACAATAATGTATTCACCAAATATTTCTTACATAATTCTCTTCAATATAACTTCCCCCTTCCCTAAAACATAGGCAAGAACAATAAGTTGCATCCTTTTATATAGGAGTAAACATACCCTAATTCACTTAACAAATTAATTTAAAGATTTGAACAATACTCAATGAAATATTAGTTGTATTTTAATCAATAATTCATAAACAAATATGAATTAAAAATTGTTGGAGCAACATAAAATAGCTTTTCATTACAAATTGAAAGATCATAAAATTCACCTCTATAGAAAATATACATCTCTCCTACTCTACTCCATTGATTCAAATTAACCAATTTATACATTTTGCAAGTAAAAATTAAAAACTTAGAAAAACTAATAAAGAAACCAATGGGTCATTGCGCCTATTTTCTCCTTAAAAAGTTGAAATATATAACTCACTAAAGATAAGTTAGTTACAAAAAAAATATTTTAAAAAAATCATTTAATTTTGGTACCTACGCATAGTGGATCATAATTTGTAGTCTATTAGATAAAAACTAAACAAGTCAAATGTAGTGGAAATATCTCCAAGCAATAAAGTTTGAATTATGTTGAAAGATAATCTCCTACACTCTCTTAAGCAACCAAGAAAATCTCAATCATCAATTTTACTCCAAAAGCTGTTGAAAATACAAATTATAAAAATGTAAGAAAAAAAATTAAAAATATTTTTTCACTACTTTTTAAATTTAATCATGCAAATGCCATTATATCTTAGTTGGGCCAATAATACTCAAGGCTACATCTAGAAGGTTGCCAATTACATCGCAAAAATTCAATAAACAATACAACTATAAACCATATAGCTTAACATCTGAAAGCATGGGTGAATTAGAAATAAGTACCACAAGTAATACAACTCACTTATATAGCTTAACAATTAATTCAATAAACACAACAAAGCAATTTGATTGTTTTTGGCTTGTTCAAACGCTTTGTTGTGTGTTCACAACTATTCTCTTTCATTTTCACACCCTAAGTCAAGTGAGTGAGTACTTGATCAATATATGTCGCTCATCACATACAGTAAAGCTCTCGGTAGAAGAGTTTTAAAACTACACTTTTGGAGCTCAATTATAATGAGAAATGAATGAAAGGAAGAAGTTTTAATGACACTCACAAGCAATCTAAGCAATTGAGATGCTATCAAATTTTTAATGTGCTATCCCACATCTTTAGCAAAATTGTGCTATCCCACATCTTTAGCAAACAAAAGTTTCAATATATTTACAAGAAATATTCTTTTGCCCATGTTTTTTATTAATGTAAAAACAGGTTTTGAAGGGACCTGAAACCTTTTAGAAAAAGGTCACATAAGATTTTCCATAAAGTCTACCAAAAGGAACGTATCAAGACTAAGACGAGGGTTTTACCAATAGGCTCCCAAAACCTAAACAAGTATTGCACGAAAAAGTCAGCATGTAGCCAAAAACTAGAAAAAGGACGAGAAAACTTCAGCCCCAACCCCACAACCAAAAACCATTAGGATTTACCTTTAGCATTACCCTTGTGGGAACAAAGGGTCATATCAAAAGAGGGTGTAGCCATCTTGGATTTCTTATCCTTCACAGAAATTCAGTCCTCTTCCACCTTAGCAATTACAGGTGAACCAGAGATAGGGCCAATAACATCCTGAGAGACATGGCCAGCAACAACCTGAGAGAAAACACCACCAACAATCCTGGGAGACATGGTCAACAACAACCCGAGAGACAGCACCAACAACAATCCTAGGAGACATGGCCAAACATGGCCAGCAACCTGAGAGACAACACCAACAACAATCCTGGGAGACATGGCCATCAACAACCTGAGAGACATCACCAACAACAATCCTCTCAATAGGCAAAGCACAACCACTACAGATAAGACCTATCGCAAGCAACAACATTTTCATCAACTTGGGAGACAATGTCAACAAAGCCATTGTTCCCCATAACAAGGAAAGCACAAGCAGCAGGGATGGAATCTTTGACATAAGCAACAGCAACCTAAATCACATTCTTGCGAACATCTATGGAATCCACAAGAGGAACTGGCAAATGATTGTCCCCAGCAACCCCCCCCCCCCCCCCCCCATCAACGATTGAAATAAATTGAGAAGTCAAAAGAACCTAAGAGTCTGTAGCAACCACCTATGAGAAGCTCCTTTGAGTTTCAAATTTTTTCAATACAGTATAGTGCTTAACAGAAGCACCATCCCACCACAATGCAAACAATTTTTTTTTTCTAAATCACATTGAGCAACCACGTGACTTGTTTTAAAACATCTTCTACATCTAAAGAGAATCCCTTCATAATCCAAAGTTTGAACCCAACTTCCCTTTAGAGCCTTGATAAGAAGTTCAAGATGCAAGCTCTTTGACACATCCATATCAACCAAGATACGAGCAAAGGTGGAGTGATAGATGTCAGAAGAATCATTATCGACCATAAGAAAATCCCCTAGAGCTTCTCCCACTTCCTCAAAAAGAGAGTCCACCTAAAGATGAAGGGGAAATAGGGAAGATGAACCCAGACATAAATCTTATTAAACTTTTCAAAAGACGAGTTGAAATCTGAGTGCCACGGCTTAATCTTTTGCCCATGTTTCTCATAGTAAACTCATGCATATAACTTCGTACATAAATGAATTGACCAATACTACTTATTTTTTAAAAACACGGTATCTTTCAGATGTCATTCTTAAATGATTACATCATTAAACGATCTGGCATAAAGACAGTCTAGGATTGTTGATAAGCAAAGCTTCTCATAAAAAGATGCTTTGTGAAATAAAGATGTGAAAAAGTTAATCAACTCATTCCTCTAGTAAAATATAGATAGGCAGACAGCATGTGTCAAAATAGATCTAGATGTCCAAAATTAACTCTCCGAATCATATGATGCGCCAATTTTAACCACCAGATGATTTAATCAAAATGCATATAAATTAAATTGTTGGGATTTTGTATGCAGTATGACATGTTTAGTTCAGACATTGAACCTGGAATAATAAAGAACTGTGCAGTGGATTGAATTGTTACTTAAATATTTTATAAAAAATTTATTTTTAAAATATGATGAATTCCCTTAATTGTCGATTTCGTCGATTTCGATACTCTCCCTTTCAGTTACAGCTTAAGTACATCTTGTAATTATGTTCTTAGTAAGAGAAAATGTGGTCCAAAACGATACAAAATTTGAAGAATATTGAACAAACGGAAATTTAGAAAAAGCCAATTATTTTAGAATCCGTTTGTGTATACACAAATGACTGCTACCTAGTCTTTTACCTTTATATGCAAACCAATTTTGTATGGGTACTCATTAGACAAATTTGTACACGAGTCAGGTTTGGAAGAGTTGCAACCTAAATTACGAAAGGGCGCCTCTTTATACATTGCATATGCATCTCAAATACAATGAATTTGGAAAAGACAACCCATTTGGAAAAGAATCTACAAATTATCCACATTCGAAGTACATGTCATGGAAATTACTGAATGTTCAAATCTAGAGAATATTGAAAATACAGTTTCTAACCCTTCTCCAGATCTTAATAATGTTGAGCATACATTTTCCAACTTGGACAAATCAGCAATTTTTAACTGTGTTGAATTCAGTGACAATCCTGTGAGGATAAACTTTGACAAATCCATTCTGTAGTTGCCACAAGTCAATATTTCTACTGATCCTGCTTTCGATTCAGTTGTTTCACAATCCAAACATATTTCCAACAGTGATGAAAAACTCTGAGAAATTTTCAACTGGATTTGGAAGATCAAGACAACACCCAAATGGCCCAAGCTCAAATCTCTTTGGATGATGCCCTTTCAGAAGATCTCTTATATTTTAAAATTCCTGAGCTTATTGCAGATGATTTAAGTGCAAACCCAATTTCTACAGATTATGAGTGCCTTTTAACTGACGGCTACAATGATAATAATTCATCAAGGAGAAATATCCCTCCCAAGGTAATGGCCCTCAGTCAATTGTGATGGGTTCTGATCAGAATGGATTGTTGTAGAACCAGTTGTGTACTATAAATGGTAATGGAGTTTTACAAGGTGTGGAAGATGTTATTGTTGTGCAGTCTGATCAGTCTCCAAGTGGGAGATTGTTGTTATTACTGGATAATAAGATTGGACTCTGCTTGGTGGACGTAGCCCAAGATTCAGTGAACCATGTTAAATCTGTGTCTTCTGTTCTATTTGTGTGTTTTATTTCTTTGCTTGATCATTGCTAAATCTGCATGTAACTGTTAGATATCTGTTTACTAATCCTAACAGAAGAGCAGACTTATATGCATCAGCAGCAGCAGGAAGCTGCATTCAGATCTATCAGATGAATTATGAGATGTTTGCCTATAGTTTTATGGAGTGGGTGAACCTAATCCAGAATGGCAGTCTTGTCAACTTATGAGACGGATTGTCCATTCAAATGGCATTCCTTCCCTTGAATTTAACTAGCAGAACGTCATAATAGCAGCATTGGAACAGAATCTAAGCTGAAAAATCTATGGCATTGGACTAAAATGCAACAGATGTCAAAGACCACTCATGTTGCATACTGTTGTTATTCAATCCAGCAACGAGTTTGTAAATGTTTTTACTGAGGGTTGCTAAACAGAAAAATGATTACTCAATTGGTTGACTTGAACTCTCATTGGTGATAACCAAAGCTGAGATGGAAAGAATTTTGCTAGACCAAATTTGTGGTGACTCAACTTTGCCGAGCTGTCTTTGGAGAAATCAGAATGCATCTTTGATCATATTTATTAATTAATTTAAACAGCATATTCTAAGCTTATATTTTGATTGTATACAAATGTTATAACGAGTACAAAATGTTATGACAAACCAATCCAGTATGAATATTAATGAGCAACATGCAAAATTTTATGAAACTGAAAAAATTTAAAAGTTCACCCCAGTTATTCCATGTGTATATGTATATTAATAGGTTTAACTCGTTGTAGAATCACTGTATAGTTATAATGCAGCTAAAAGCCATACACGTTAGAAATATAAATTTACTAATTTTACCATATCCATTAAAAGCTATATACTATATAGTTTATAGTATATAGTAACAACCTTTACGGGCAATCAAGAATAAATCTTCCTTCCGGGAAAAATACAGAAAGTAAATACCTTGATTGCTAAGGCATATGCCTTTCATTGCATAATAGCCACACAACTTTACAAAGAGAACTATGGATTTCATTTGAAACAAGGACATGTTTCAGGGACACCACCCAGGTTGATCATCCATGTTCTTTGTCAAAACTCAACAATAAAACAAAATCAATGTAAAGATACTTGTATTTCCTGAATGAAACTCAGGACACAATCATATTCATCAGTTACTCATTCCACATATCTGCGAATTCATCAGGTTCCAGCTTGTTCTCAAGTTCATGTACTTTCCTCCTCTGCTTTGCTTTAATCTTCGTAGCATATTTGCCAGCCTTTTTACGTTTTTCTGCTGCACGAATCTGAGAAAAAAAGCAATGTATTCATCAGAAGATGAAGTTACCCAATGCTACAACTGAAACCAATCTGAAACATATACTGTTCCATTGTCGTGATCTAGCAGTAATTGTGAGCTTCCATTTAAGCCTTGAATTCAACCAGCTCAAATTAGAAATCCATGTTAAGATTTATCCAAAAGAAAATACAGTTAACTTGTCTTTATCACTTGTATGGCACAAAAATGTTTTCCAAATCATGCCTCTCTGATCTTACCCTTATACCAGCTAGCCACCAATGCAAGTTGTGAGCTTCGGTAATATTAATATAAACATGTAACTCATTTCTTCAGAATCTAAATCAAAAAAGAACAAAAAGGAGCGATATTTGAGCAATCAACTGCAATAAATTAATTTAAATTAATTTTCTAAGTTACCAGTTCGCGTTCAGTTTGGGTTCCTGGGCTTGATCAAACTTTCTTGAGGGGGTTGGGTTTGTTTTGGGTTCATCCATACAAAAACATATAAAAAACAAGAATATATACAATGTACATATTTGCAGCAGTAATGAAGTTCAAAATACAAATACTAAGAGCTCATGATACCCTTCCAGTTGCATATTTAATCAATTTAACCCTGAAGTGAGATTAGTAGCTTAATTAGCTGTATTATGAATATTATTAACTTTCATGATATATCAGGAACCAATAGATGTACAAAATGTTGAATAAATTCTGCTCGGGACATCCACTTAGTTTGATTTGGCAATCACCAATCACCTTATTGAACAACTTGACGAAGTTTACCCTAATATGTTGTTATGGACATAAAAAAGAATACAATTGTACAAACTGATTGAAATGTGGAATTCTATCTGACAGTTTCTCCTTCAATATGTGGCTTATATGGCTAGTGTTGATGTACAACAACTTTGTATACCAAGACGACAAAGATCATCCAACCTTAAAGCATTTTCTCCATAGCAAAAAGATGCAAGGTCCTTACCAAATAGATCTGAGCTTGTGATATTTGTTAAACAAAAATCCCTGCTACTGTTTTCCTACTTAGAGCTGAACTTGTTGCAAATCTCAGAAAATGTGGAGGGTATCATGAACTCTTTGTATTTAGATTTAGACTCATTTAGGCTTCAACAATGTAAATTCATGAACCTGTGCATGCGCTTTGGAATTAAAAATTAAGTCAACAAAAGTATAAAAAAGTAATTTTAAAATCGTCAAATTCAAGAGAATGGCACATTTAAGTGTGAAATTATCTTTGGGTCCATCCCAGCTGGACCCCACAGTGGACCATACTCAGACCCCAAACCGGGTTCGAACAGGAACAGGAGCAACAGACCGGTAACTAAGTTAAATTTGAAGTTTGTCTGTTCACTTCCTTGATGCACAATAATAAAGGTTGCTAGAATAGATAGTGATACAGATCAGAATGAACAATTAAATAAAGATAAACTGCTGTTCCAGGACAGCTCAGATTTATAGTTACTAATGCATTATACTCAAAAGGAGAGTATAATTGCAATGCTACAATGTGCATATAGCAAATCGGGGATGAATAAGATGAACTAAACCATTTTAACCGGAAGATATAAAATCACTGATCAATTTTTTTATGCACAATTTTATTTGACTAGAACAAATAAAATACTGAATTAATAAAAGTAACAAACAGATATGGTGCTCAATGCAGCAGCCATATTGCAAAGTGTAGAATTAATTTTATAATCTTCCCAAAGTGCAAGAAACATGAACTAACAGGGGACAAACATGAGGCACCTATCACAACTAAATGATCCACGAATCAAAACCTTTCAGTGTGTGCCCCACAATTTCAAGTAGAATCCAAGTTGTGCAGAACAGTGGATGTGCCAAAGGAGTTTACAATCAATAAAATCAAGTGTGTATGGGTGTATATAAGAGGGAAAAAGTGAATAAGCTGACTGGCTGGCTTCTCAGCTAAACGGGGATATTTTAAATGTTGAAACTAGAAGCGTAATCCACTCCCTAATAATTAGTAATTACCAAGGAAGTTTGTTCCAATAAAAGCAATGCAACTACAAAATACCCACCTTATAAATAATCTTTAAAATGTATGTCTTCTACATTCTTATGGAAATGTTCATGTTAAATCTACTTAAAAAGTTTAAAAAGAATATATTACATCAGAAAAAAACTGTTATCAGAAAATCCGATCCAGTGGATTCTCAAGGTAATATCAGATAAAGATTTCAAGAAAATTCCAACTAAACACATTGGAAAAGTAGCTCTAGCATCTTTCCATGTAGGTTCATAAGTGTACTCAGACAACTTGCCAGAGAAATAGAGATAATATTATATAAACAGAGTTGAGAGTAATTTTGGGCTACAAATGTTATGCATCTTTGTATGTCTCTTCTATAATCCAACCATTCATACTAAGATACATGTTTGCATACAGAGTAAACTGAAAAAAGATTCATTGACTTATGATGTGTTACTAAACATTTCATAAACATGTCACTTAAATTAGCAAAATGGAAAAAGCTATGTCATTATATCCATTATCTTGCTAAGATAAACAGAACAGAATGACCTTAAGCGGTAACTCATCAGGGCATTCATAGTGGTGACTACCAAATCCAACTCAGGGTGTGGCATACCTAAAAGGCTAAAAAGCCAAGGTCAGGATAAAGTTTTGGAAATTTGATAGAAAATATTCCTTAATCATAGCATCTAAGCTTAAAGATAATCTTTAAGGAGAATTTGTTAATGTTTAATAGCTAGATCAGATTCTAGCTCTCATTATTTAATTAAGGATTAATTATTTATTTTTGGAGAAATAAATAAATAACTTATTATTTAATTAGGAGAATTAAATAATGTATTGAATTGGAAGATTATGTATTTAATCTGGAAATTAAATATATATATTGGAGAATTAATATTATGGATTGATTATTTATTTAATCAGGAAAATTAAATAAATAATTGTGAGTTAAAAAAATTTAAGTTATATCTTTAATTTAACTTAATCGAGCTATTGTATTTAATATTAAACTTGAATGAAAGATAAAACTAAAAAGCATTGAAGGCTGAGTAAACTGGTAAATATTTAAAACTGTATAGTATATTTTTCTCTTTTCAGATATCTGATGCTTCTATCATGGACATAACAAAATACAAGTATTTTTGAGTTTGAGCTATTCTTCAATGCAGCTAAGTGCTACAACGATTAGTTAGCAGGACTCTTAAGTTGGAAGCATTAGATACTACTTGGAAGTTACCAAATCAATGCATTATGTATTTAGCTAGTTGTAGAACACTAGATAAGTGTACATTATAAAATAGAGACAAGCCCAAAGGAAAAGACCACCTGGCATGCAAAACAGGGATCCTAGTATCAAAAAGTCAAGAGTCAAGATCTACTATAATGTCCCCATTTTCAGTCACTTCAGCATTGTAGTTGGCTATGGCTTTCTCGATGACTGCCAACCTTGTTAAAGGGGATGTTTGATGTTGGCAATGAGCTTAGTTAGTCTAGAGGACTTCTACAACACATTTTGATTCTTGAAGTGAATTCTGGCTTCTAGGTTGCTCTCCAAGATTCTCAGAAAGGGTGTATGTTTATAGTTACCCAGTTGTCTCTGATTTTCAATATTCATTATCGAGATTTGATATCATTCCAATGTAGTCAAATTTTGATTTTGATGCTTTTCAACAATTTCCACAACTAGGGCATATTACTGGTTATATAATTATTTTACTAAGGTTGCTTAATTTTATTAAAATTATTTAGTGGGCACCTTACTATAAAAGCTCATCGAAAAGAGAATTAAAAGTTATAAATCATGGACACGTAATATTAGGACCTTGTGTATCAAATATTATCATTATTTTGATAAGAATAGGAGCTTTTAAATTAAAAAGAGAAATTTAAATTGGTCTTTTGAAAAGTTTGGCATGATAAGTATAAAAGGAGGTGTTGTGAGCTCATTTGGATTATGTAGATTATTCTGTTTTCCTCTAGTGAAACACTTGTAGTTCTGTGGGATTGAGCTTTGTTAAGACAAAAACCTTCTTGGAGAAGATCAATTTTGGTGGTGAAAAATCTTCCCTGGCTGGTTGCAGGAGAAATCATTGAAACTTGTGCAGACCCAATTATTGAAGGTCATAGAAGTTTGTGAAGTCTTGCTCCAAGACAGATTACTCAGTTTGAAGATTTAAGATTTGGAATGAAATAACTAGGGGATGCTGTGCTTTGAAGTTTATGCTAATGCACAGCGATTGAGTTCTAGTGGTGTTAGGAGATTAAGGACGGGTAGGCTCAAAGCCAGCAGTATACTCTGAAGATGTTTGGCTTCCTAGATTCATGAAGGATTTTGGTTGGGTTTTGGCATGGCTAATAAGAGTTTGGGACTGGGCAATTTATTTAGAGCATATGATGAGAGCTTGGGTCTTGATAAAGGCAGAGACTTGGATGCCACGGACCATGTCACCATTTTAACAGTTCTGCAATAATCCTCAGATCAGCAATTTGTTTGAATTCATCTCCATAATCTGAAGATGTGTGGCTTCATATATTCGTGAAGGATTTTGGTTGGGTTTTGGCATGGCTAATTAGAGTCTGGGGCTGGGTGATTTATTAAGAGCATATGGTGCAAGCTTGGGTCTTGATAAAGGCAGAGACTTGGATGCCACGGACAATGCTAGCATTGGCATGGGAATGGATTGTGATCAGCAGCAAAATTATTTATGGTGTGGAAACATTTCAGCTGGTCGATTTAGACTTGCAGCTGTTTGAGTATAAATTTAGGAATCTTGATACTTCACAGGGGGGTGTTTGGCTTCCATCTACTATTCACTGGTGTTTAGAGTTGACTGGGTGCTAATTAGAAGTTGCTGAGTTCTAATACAAAGACTTTCCGGGTGTGGAAAGAGTGCGCCCTGGAATCGGTAATCTGCTTATCACCGTTTTGACAGTTCTGCAATAATCCTCAGGTCAGAAATTTGTTTGAATTCATCTCCATAATTGGCAAATAGTTGCAGCCATGTCACTGTCTATATTGTATTTCAGACTTTGATTCTCATAAAAGTTTATTTCTGCACACTGTCCATTTTATACCAGTTTAATATTAAGGAATCTCTGCTGTTGCATGTTTGTGTAAACACTTCTGTCTAGTTGATAAATATTAAGCTTGAATATAAACGCATTGTGAGGGCATTCTTCTAAGAAACACCTCCAAACAAATACCACAAAAAAGATTGCAGCAGATATTAAACAGAAAACTGATGTGAACTGGTTTGACTAATGAACTGCTCATCCATGGACATTAGAAAGGGAGTGCAAACTTTGGCAAAATTTGTGTGGATCTTACATCTACCTGACAAGAAGCCAACTCAGCTGCATTGAGTATATGAAGAGTAATGAAATCCAACATGAGGTGACTGATCAATTGGGCATAAGTCCAAAGTACATATGTTATTCTATTAGTGAGAAATCAGATCTTGAAGACCATCAAAGCAAAGATCTATTTCTCTGATGGACCTCAAAGGCCATCAAAGCAAGGATCTATTTCTCTGGTGAACCTATGATGGCCACCAGTGTCAAGATTTCTCTCTGGTGAACTTACTAAGGAAACCAGAGTGAGAATCTCTTCATCCAATATATGAATTGCAGTGTCCCTTTTTTGGCAAAATTGGAAAGCCAGGACAATTACCTAATTCCTACTTCTTATTTTGTCAAATATTTGCAACGAAAACAAAGTAAAGTTGTTTCACCAAATCTCAATTCCGATATCTGTTATAAATATACAAATCTATGCAATATTGAAATTGAATGTATAGCAATGTCTGATTTGTATACTTATTAAATATGCTATGAATGTATTCACTTTAGATGCAATGTCTGATAGGCAATATGATTGTGCAATTGATAGGTATTGCTTTTAGCAATTTAATTGCTTTGTATAATTTATCAATCTGAAATATGCAATATATTGATATTGCTTTAACAGCAATATGTTTCTGTTTCTGAAATGTATTTATAATCTTGCAACTAAATAATGACTGCTATATCTGATTTATACTTTTAAGTGCCTGCAATGTCTTCAATTATCGCTTATTGCGACAGTATTGCTGTGTCTGATCCTAGTCTTGATAAATGTGCAATATGATGGCTGTGTTTGATTACAATCTTGATAATGTATGCCACTGATTTGCCAAGAGACAATGTGCTCAGAAGAGCAGATCAAATACTAAATATGTATTAAATAAGAAAATGTCCAATGATGTTTGAATGAGAAAGATCTATGACATTCTTAAAGCCTTCATCTTGCAAAGATCACAATTCTTCATTAATAAGAAGAGACCACCCTTCTCCTTGTCCCTCTTCATAACAATACAGTTTAGCCTCTATTTTGCTTGTAATAATATAGTCCATAACTCTGTTTATTATTGTTTGATATGATTAAAAGGATGTTAATTAACTATATGGCTATTATCGATTTATCATTTAACCATCATCTTATTCCCTCAAATCATTAATATACTAGTTGCTGATTTATAGGCGCTGACTGTTCACTGATCTGCTTGCTGCTTATTATCCCTTTGTTGGTTTAATCCTTAATTGCTTATTTGAATTGCTCCACTCCCTTAGCATAGGAGATCGACCATGCTTTGAAACTCATCTAATTATTATATAACCTTAGCATCAACTCTATTGACCACCCTTCTGTGATGTTTGATATTACTATGTCATCGTATTACTCATCCTGTGTAAGGAATTGATCATACTCCTCTGCATATTATTCTCTCTTTACGCAGACCCGCTTATCTATTTCAACTATGCATATAATCAGTCTGATTGTTAGTCTGCAATTCTTGGAGATAACTCATCGTTCTATACAACAAGGCGCCTTGTAAGCAGATCACATTTCCTTAGTGATAGCCACAAGATTATAATCGCTTGATTGCCATATAAAAAAATTGTCATATAATCATCACTGTAATCACAGGTTAATAAATCACTCATTAGTTGTCTTGAACTAATCTTTATCGGTACATCTCTTTATTTTAATGATAAGGCATGCATGGTATTGATCGATACTTACTCTTTATCCATTTAACCATTTAAGCTACTTATGTTTGACCATTGGCCTCTACTCTTCTCTATTGCTGATTACTAGTGTTCAAGGCACTATCCTTGACTATAAATTCTCCTTGAGTTGATAATACAAATTGCTGCGATCATTGTAGACTCTTGAAGTCACTGACTTTACTTCTCATACTGAAGAAATTGTCTCCATTGATTATACCAACTTAGTGCTGACCTTTTCTTTTGTGGAGTCATCCTTCATCGTTATTATGCCATCATTAGATATCTAGTCGATAACCTTGGCAATGGTACTTAGTCTTAGTTCCCTGGATGATATGTAGATGGTTCTTTTCTTATTAACGGTGCTTATAGTTGACTAAGCAGCACCCCTTGATAGTTGTTGGATTATTATTCCAACCTGTACTAATGCATTTGTCTGATCAATGCCTATTGTTTATTTGGTATCTTTAATTGATACATATTAGTCTCATTAAACTTCTTCATGATCTATTGACTCCTTATAGCAATTTTGTCTCTTTTTGAGACTTAACAAATTGAAATATTTGGTTGCTAGGATGGGGACATTGCACATATGGAGCCCACAAACCACAATAGCTTATAAGTTAGATTCCAGCCGACAAGACTAGTTCAGACTCAGCAAGTCTGGCGAGTTTGTTAGACTTGACCAAGTCTGAGTTCCCTGGGACTTGCCAGGGTTGACTCTACCTCGCAAAGTCTAGGAGAGTCAGTGCGAGTCTCATTTCTATGATTAGATGACATCCAATGATGGCTCAAGGCTACTAATCTTGTTTTGTTAATCATGATTCATAAGTTCTTGTGTGCAATGGATAATTATTGGCAACTATAACCCCCATTGTAGGAGCTTTGAAAATAAAAATGGGTCGTAAGTTTGTAACCTCCAATCTAGAAGATTTGAAAATAATCAAGGGGTTCCGTCTTTCTTAAAATTAGCAATGTTTTCTATTTCTCCTATCTCTGGTGTATCATTTTTCTTTTACTTTCATTGGAAACTATTATTCATATTGAAATTGTGTTACTATTATATTTTAATATCTCACACCAGAAATAAAGTTAAATACATTTAAATCCATCCCAATGCCATCAGCACCTTGAGGCCTTGTTTCTCTAAGATTAGTAAATCTCTCAGATTGCTAACAATGGACCTAGCCTCAGAGTGCATCTCTTGATTTTTGAGAAACTCTTTGAAGTCCCTCAAATTCTCCTCATGAAACTGCATCTGGTCAAATTGAACAATAAGAGCGGATTCATGATCCATTGCAGGAGAGCTCATTGGAGTAGAATTCTTGGACCTAGATTAGGAGAATTATTGAGACCTAATATTGGATCAGTGAAGAAATGCAATCCAGAAAGGTCCCCTCCTCCTATACTCTAACGTCTATGGACGTTTTCATTATTGGCGCCAAAGATTTAAGTTTCAAGGTCGGCCTTGGAGGCCGACCCTACCATACTATTTTTGTCTTCCTCATATATAATCAGGGAGACTTTCGGACTCTATCATCAATTCAACATTTTTTTCAATTAGCTGGCATGCGAAAATCAGTCTCTGCTATCAGCATCAAAGAATTTCCTCCGCCATCAGATCTGGACCAACTTCGCACATGAACAAGGCTATATGCGATATTTAAACTGCTCCTCTAATCAGCAAATTCAGTCTGCAAAACATTTACAACATAGAATTTCCTCCAGCTGCTTCAATCAGTACTGTGAATTCATGGTGTGACTACAAACATAAGACTCCAGATTCATGCCTAGGCATGTGCGACTTGACTTGCTCCAATCTACACATTAATAAGAGAATCAACAAGCAGCTTATGGTGGACTGATCCAGCAGCAAATTAATGGTGGAGCTGATTATCTGATTCCAGACATCTGGGCATCAATATCATTACTGAGATCTGATTGAGGATTCAAATCTGAGCTATTATTTGAATCAGTCCTCCACAGGTGATTTGCTTCGTGGATTGGGGATCCTCAGCAAATTCACAGCGATATTATTGTAAGTTAATTGGGAAGCGAAAATCACTTGGATCTAAAGCTGGGTTTTTCCTCCTAGAGGTTTCCCAGGGTAAAATTTTGTTGTCTCTTATTCTGTTTTTTTTGTTTAAATTTACTGTTATGTTTTAGATTAGATCTGATTACTTAAAACCTAAGTTACCGGTTCGAGTTCGGTTCCAAGTTTAGGTACGAAGAACCGGTTCGCAAGTTCGACAAAATTTTGAAAAGGGGTTTGGGTTCGGGTTCGGGTTCGGGTTCGAAAAAACATGTAAAAAAAATTTTAAAATATATACATACATATTTATGAAGCCTAGAAGCACGAGTTAAAATTAGATTGAACTAGGAATACTCCCTCTTAGGCTTGATTTCTTTGTCAATTCACATTTTGCACCATTAAATGAAGTAAACCATTGACTAAACACAGTAAATGCAGTAAAAAATGTCTAGGAATACTCCTCTACAGGCTGCCCGAACCAGAAGTCGAACTGTACCAGGACCAGGTACCAGTTCGAACTGGTGCTGGTCCGGGAGGCATTTCCAGCGAACTGGGTAACTAAGCTTAAAACTTAACAGAATTTACCGGTCAAAATATGTAAAATGTATACATAATGATAATACATATGAACTAATTGTGGCAAGTTGCAATAATAATAAAATGACTAAATTTATGGAAAAAGATCAAATTACCTGGTTTGGTGAGACGTAGAAAGGATTTTCATATAATGTCTGACCAGTAAAGCTATTACTAAAAATTTTGATTGGATTCAAACAAAATCGAGGGCCAACCTGAAAATGGAAAACGATTAGTTAGCCGCAACAAAATCAGGACACATCAAATCCATGAACATCAGAACTTAGTATTTTCACTTTTCAAGTAATAATATAAATTTTTCAAATGAAGCAAAACTCTGTAGGAATGATGAATACTCATACCTCTATAAGAGTCATTTTATCCAAACCACCTCGCTCAATTTTCTCAGTGCCATGATGTGGTACAGATATCTGAATGTTCAACAGAGCACAAATGTGAAAACAACCAAGGTAAACATGAAAATTACAAGAACAAGGAACTTCCGGTAAAAAAGTTTGACCCATTTTAAAAGAAATTGTAAACAGATCCATTTGTCAACAAGTTTACTACTCATTTGTCAATCAGTTCAACGACATAACATGTTCTGTTAATCTTACATTATTGCAGAAACAGTCAGTTTAAACACATATCATGTGAGTGCTGATAGAAAAATTAAATAGACACTTCATGACTTTGCACGTCCACATACAAAATAACAAGTTTAAAAACATTTTTTACTTAGATACAAGTGACACCAGCTTGTTGTCATGAGATACTTGGTTTGCAAAGCTCAGATTATAGTAGTCTGATAAAATATTGTTGAGGTTCTAATGTAGCCACTATGTTGGTTGGTCATAATGGTCGGTATTGCCTTCTGCAGCTTGTTTACCATGACATTTTGATTTTACTATACAGGAGTAAGATTTTAAATGCCATCGAATAAAATATAGGGACTAACACTCCTCACTCGTTCAAATTACCATAAGTAAATACCAGTAGGATATAGAGGTATAACCTTTCTCAATTGGAGTCTAAGCTCCCAATTGAATGCATATGTTATGTTCTATTTTTGTTCTTATTTGGTACATGGTTGCCCCTATATAACAACATTGTGATTGCTAGCATCTTGTTTGATTTACTTTTTTGTATTGATGATTGCAGGTCCACAACAGTTGGTATCGCAGCATAGTCCTTCCATATCTACACTGTTAAAACTTCCACTTTTTTGGTTGTGTTTCCCACGTATTGATTACTTTGGTTTAGCAAAAATTAAATGAAGGAATACAATTTATGTTCCTACGGTTGTTGTCTCCATTTGATTAGATGTTTTTCAAAACAATCTA
Source organism: Chamaecyparis obtusa (assembly GCA_027943335.1). Classification (NCBI taxonomy): domain Eukaryota; kingdom Viridiplantae; phylum Streptophyta; class Pinopsida; order Cupressales; family Cupressaceae; genus Chamaecyparis; species Chamaecyparis obtusa. The sequence continues at coordinate 193,990 of BSBK01010506.1, forward strand.
TCTTGTTCATAGAAAAGAGAAAAATCACACTGGTACATCTCTTCCTGCACTTGTGCTGTTTATCTTATTAATTTCTCTCATTGTATTTTCCTAAGTTGCCGGGCTTGGTTCGGATTCGGATTCAGGTTCGAGATTCGGGTTTGCAGGTTCAATCAAAAAAAGTTTAGGGTGGGTTCAGGTTCGCTTTGGGTTTGTCTGTACAAAAATAAATATATATATATATATATGATTAATTATTATTTATTAATATATGATTGCAAATAATATAGCTAACATTAATTTATTAATATTTAATATTCATTAATTATTATTAATATATATTATAATAATTATATAAGAATAATATATCAAAAATATATATAATTCATTTATATTTTAATTTTAGTAACAAAATTATAAATAATAAAATTAATATGATATAATATAATCAATAGTAGAATAAACTAATATATAATATTATAATATAATAATAAAATTCTAAAAAATAATTAATAAAATAAATAATAATATTAATATCATTTGCTTAAGTTTATAGAAAATTCCCAAGTCCATGACGGAAATATACCACCGACTGGTAAGACCACAATTTCATCCGCAAATTCTCTGTTTCGTCCACACAAAAACATAATATTAAATTGCTTTGAATTCGAAATAATTATTTCATGCACGTGATGTCTGTGTTTGAGCAGCGATCAAAATGGCAGCAACCAATAAACCTGAGGTCTGTTACAGCCTACAGGCACAGAGATTTTTTTCATGAATGTTTCAAAATTCGCTCAAAATTCTCCTAAATTCGCCCTTGATTCAGCAGAGCAAAACCCACAGCATATATGCAAGACCCTGTCCGGACTGCATCTGGCCCCATATTTGGGCCAGACCGGACCGGGACCTGTGCTTTCAGGGAAGAATTTTGTAACATAGATATTTTCTATTAAATAAAGCCAACCTTTTTCTATTTATTTCACTGTACAAAAACAACGGAGATCTCTCTTTCAATCCTATTTTGTCCCTTTTTGTTAAGAACATCTCAACTTCTTTGAGATCTCTTTTAAAAGTGAAAGTCCCATGTAGTGTCCTTTTTTTGAACTGACAGTGTAGTAGCAGCATTTGGCAAATGAACTCGTAGTGTAGGAATACTTAGGGGCAGTTAAATAACGAAACAAGGTGGACAAATCGGTTAGGATCAGTTAAATAAGGATGAATGTCAGTTAATTGCGATCATTTGAGGAAGAAACTTATTAGTCAGACTGCTATTGATTAAATACTGGATTGCCAATGACTGAGGAAGCATTCAGAGTATAGGCTGTGCTGGAAGGAAAAGAAAAAGACACTTAAAATCTAAAAAAATAAAAAGCATTTATTTAGTTGGGCTAGACAGTGTTTCAGCAGCTGTGGCTTTGAGAGAAAATCCTTCAGGCATAGAGATCTAATTTTTTGCGGACAGAACCCCTTACACAATAGACCAACATTCAAACTAATATCTGGAATACCATTAGTGTCTAGTTCTAAATGTGGGGGTGTGTCTAGTACAGTGTATTAGTCTGATGAATCTCAGTTTGCTTATGAGCTATTTTGAAGAATTATTGAACATACCAAAATACTAATTGTTGTAGTATTTTTGGGTATTTATGAATTTGTTTTGTTACTGTTGTTGTACTTCTAGGTTTGTTTTAAATGCATTTAATATAAGTTATTACCATGGTACAGAGGAAGCATCCTGGCAGCCTGTGAATCATGAAGGCAATTTTGTGAAGTCTAACAAAAATAGGGCAGATCTTTTTCTTGATAGCCGAGCTAGAATGATCAAGCTACTAGAATGAAAGTTGCAGCTTCAGAGCAGCATACAAAATTCAAACACAGCTAGAACATCGCAAAAAGAAGGAAGCTCAGCGACAAATAACTGACCACTAGTTAGTCCCATTCCAAAGCCTACCAAACCCATGTTCCTGCAAAAAAGCAGAAACTGAACTTGAGATAACCACTGCAGACAAGATGGACACAATCTTTGAGCACTATCAAAGAAGTAGAAGACTACAATATCTTTTCATTTTGTTAATTACTTGGAGATACTTGTTAAGTGTTAAATTTAGAACCCGAATTGCATAAAATAAAGAGCAGATATCTTAAAACACAAGAACACCAGAGATACCCTGGGAAAACCCTCCTTGAGGGAAAAATCCAGCCACACCAAGAAAAATGCTTTTATTAAATAATGATGAATGTCTAAATACAATTCTCACAGAACACTTGGACTGCACACCCTTAATGAATTCTTCACTATGTTCTCTTTACAATAAGACTGACTCTGATAATCTTAACACACAGAAGAATGGATGTATACACAGAATGAAGCTGATAACCTGAGATCAGATTACTCACGGTATGCAGCACAATAATCATCTACAGAATACTCATATTAATCTAAACCAAATACACAAGATAATGATCAAGATGACTCTTGATATGATCATCGATGCATTACACTCTGCAAATAATAAGATCCGATACACCATGAATGAGAACACCCGCACTCCTCAGAATCGCATTCAACAAGCATATCATCCAAAAATGCTCAGAATACGATAAAGGACTCTTTGATTTCTGACGGAGGAGTTGCATGAACTAACAGCAGTTACCAATAAGTTGCCATTACATATCCTGGTGATTAAGACTTCATTTGTCTTCAATCATCAACACCAAAGGACAGGACTCTTCATATGGAAGAACCGTTCAGCATTAAAGACTTCAACAGCCAAGATCATCTACTGTTACAATAACAGTGACTTACCAATAACCAGCAGTTACAAAAGGATAGGTCTCTTAGCTTACCAAACAACTACGCAAGAATGACTCTTCAATGACTGGCATCCACATCGCATATGACCTTGCGTCTGCTGACGCTGAAGACTCTTCATTGTCTTCAAAGGACGTAGCTCTTTATATAGATGACATTCAGCATTGAAGACTCTTCGCAGTCTCAATATACTCGACCATAAGAAAGAATAGAGATCACAGCAGCAGAGAATAGACATTATCTTGCATGGCATATATCTCAACATAATACTGATGCAATCATCACAGGTACACAGATAGCTCCTGCAGCTACCTAACTTCAACAGTAAGAAGCCTCAAAACTGAAAAAACTAAAATAGTAGCCAAAAAGACAACAAAAAAGAGTTGAAGCGGAATGCAAAAAAATTGAATGCTCCTACTTTCGATGGTAGTAGCAACAAATTCTTACACCAAGAAAGTGTTTTTGTCAATTAACACGATCAGAAAGCAGCATAGCATGTTGAATACAAAATTTCAATATTTTAAAGAAATATTCTAGTTGTTTCTAGCAGTGTCCAAGAAAAACTTATCAAGATTCAAAGTCTTGAAAAGTTGCAGTCATTATCTTGTGAGTTTGGGTACGAAGTTGATAATTCAGAACAGCAACAGGCAACAGAATGGTATATTATTGAGTATGTACCTAAGCAGTTTGCAGAGGACTTCTTCAGGTTCCCTATCTCATGTGGCATGAGTGCAGCCATGCATCAAGATATCTTCAAGATGCTAGCCTCACCTTTTATCATAGTTGAGGAAGTAGAAGTTTCTACGCCTCAACTGTCAATGGCAATTGGACTGAGCTACAACTTTTGATTGGTATGGTAAAGGGTCTAGTTTGTGGAAGATGGTGCAGCACTTCTTTCTCCCAAGTCCAGAATATTTGAGCTTACAACATTAGATTGATATGGTAAAGAATTCCCTATATCATGTGGTGTGAGTGCAGCCATGCATCAAGATATCTTAAAGATGCTAGCCTCACCTTTTTATCATAGTTGAGGAAGCAGAAGTTTGACCCTCAACTGTCAATGGTAATTGGACTGAGCTTGCAACATTTGATTAGTATGGTAAAGGGTTTAGTTTGTAGAAGATGATGCAGAGCTCCTTTCACTGAAGTCCAAAATATTTGATCTTGTATAATGATTTGAGATCCTAGGCCGTAAAGAGGAAATCAACTGAAGAAAACGTACTTCCGAAAGACCAGAGATACTTGGATGTCACTGCACTACTTGTGGGCAAGCAATTTTGAAAAGGGATAATTTGCAATGTTCCCTTTTTGACATAACATAGGAGCAACGTTGAATGACTGAACTGTCAGCACAAGAATTTTTAAGATTGGTCAAATCCAGAAATAAGGCTTATAAGTCAGTTTAGATCCTTTAAACAAAGAGGGATTTACCAGTTAATTGCCATCGATTGAAGAAGGAACCTGTAGTCCAGAGTGCCATCAATTGAGGACTGGATGAGCTATGATTGAGGAAGCATAGAGTACATATGCAGTGCTAGAAGGAAAATAACACTTGAAATCTGACAAAACATAACTCTTTTCTTCTCCTGGGCTGGATGTTGTGTCTTGTAGATATCAAGCTTCTTGAGGAGAGAAAACCTTAAGCAGCAGACCACCATTCAGACTAACATCTGGAATACCAGTAGTGTCCAGTTCTGCATGTGGGTGTGTTTAGTGCACTGTTTTAGTTTGATAAACCCAATTTGCTTATATACAGTTTTGAAGAAATATTAAAAAATACAAAAATATTCAGTGCTGTAATATTTCTGGGTTTGTCTTATTACTGCTGTAGCATGTCTAGGTTTTTTATCCACGTTTAGAATAGGTCATTACATCCTGTCTATGGTCAGACCATGTTCACCATAAAATACTCTTTGTATGAAAGAAGTAAGACGGGTACTGGGCAGAAAACAAAGCATGTTCAGAGATATTGTCCATTGCTGAAATTGGCTTAGAGCATATTATGGTCCAACTCTGGCAATCGTGCTCAAGATGGCCAATTGACCAAGCCTGCAATGTCCTCGACCCAAAATTTAACAATACTCTTAAATCTGGAAAAAAGATTCACAAATGCTACACAAAACTTCAACCAAAACACCCAAACTAGTTAGCTACTCTTGGATAGAAAGGGCTAAATAAAATGGAACTTTATAGAACATCACTGAACATAATTTTTCTGATATGTGCATCCTATAATCAAGTCTAAAACTGATCTATTACAGCAGCAACAATTATATATTCTGTATTCAAACTCCAGTTCATAGGAAAAACCCACAAAAAACTATTACAACCAAATACCACCAATGTCACGGTAACACCACAAACTGATATTGTTTGATTTCCAAATGGAAGTACATAGACTATGATCTGATACAAGATTAGTAACAGCAGCAAACCCCTCAAAACACATCAAGAATTATTGCAACAATATTAATGAAGCCCTGAACACGCACAATAGAAAACTGTTGAAACTGCTAAAATTTTGAAGCTCAAATGCAACCTCTGGATGAAATTGCTCTATTAGAACAATGGGATTTCATCCACTATCCACCTGATACTCATGGGTTTCCATCCACAAGCCTCCAATCTCCAATGAGTTTCTGTCCAATGAAGAATTTTGCAGAACATTAAGTTCATACAATGACAAATTGAGAAGTAGATATGGCATGAAAAATTCCTTTCCCCAAATATGCTTTGTATTTATATTGTCCTTGGCCAATTTGGTGGGAAAGTCATTAATTAGAAACATTACAAATTCCTACTCCACTCTTGCTTGCCAAATTTGCTCTTGGTGGGAAAATCATTAATTAGATATATTTTAATTTCCCACTCCACTCTTGCTTTCCAAATTTGCGCTTGAAGGGAAAATCACTAATTAGAAATATTTCAATTTCCCACTCCACTCCTGGTGGGAAAGTAATAATTAAAAATATTTCAAACTTCCCATTATGGCACAAAATCCAACTCTCCAATAAGTATTTCCAAATATTTAATTTAATATTTGAATGTTCTTTTGATATTGACATTATTTGGACATTCATAAATACTATATTAATTATTCCCCTTAATCTTTTATGATTAACCCATAGAAGAATAAAATGGGTTAATATTGACCAAAAAAAAATCATTTTTTAACAAAAGGGGACATGAAATAGCCACTTCTCCAATCAATCATTTTGTGTTCAAGGCACTACCAAGCATTTGCATGGATCTGCTTGCAAGCATGTATATAGCTATGGCATGCAAATGCAAGTGGGCAAGAGTACAACACGACACTCCAGAGAGATGTTGTGATAGTTTCAACCTAAACACAAATCCAAAGATATTGGCATTGGGCTACTATAGAAATAAGTTGATTAATGTACCACATAACCCTTCAAGACTTTGAGCTAACTGAAGATCATGACTACTACTTATCTGTAGCAGAAGCCAAAGCGACAATTCCCATAACTACAGCACCAATGTGTAGGCATCTAATATACCACCAATGCAAGGAATTTCTTCTCCAATCTAAAACTTTTACATTTAATTTTTCTGTTGACGTGAAGAAAGGTCCAACCACTTTTTCGATCCATCATTACTCTCCAAATGTCTTAAGCATTATTATACTACCTATTAAGATTTACATAATCATACCTGCCAAAAGTTACCAAGTATAAATCAAACATTTGTGTACAAGAAAGAAAGTTTTAGCATATTGCAACATGTCCTTATTAAATACCTCAAAAGGCTATGACACAACCCTAAAAATTACCTCTTGCAGAGTATAAACTAACCTGATAATTCCGAAACCAGATGTGATTGTCAACGATGGAGAAAACAAAGACATGATCAAAGAAGGGCTTTGCTTTCCTGTGATCTTTAGGTGTGCAAAAGATCTGCAAAGAACCAGTACAAATGTCAACATAAAAAATTTTCTTACCACTAAAGAAACCATAGTTATAACTGCATAAGAATGATGAAGAGGTTTTTAACAGTCAATGAATAGCATTTAAGAAATTTGAAACTACCGAATACACAATATATCAACCATTCCATGTCCTCAAAATTATACAATTGTTTAAAACGAAAAATCTTCAGTGACTATTGGATACACACATATAAGTCACCGTATTCCCTAAACAAAAAACAAAATATTGCCCTCCTGGTTTTTGTCATGCACTTAGTCAAAAAACATTCTTCCAGACTATCTACAATGTACATAAATCATGTTTACCTAAGACAAAGCAATAGCACCTTCTCTCATCTTTCACAATATATTCTAAATCTGTTCTAAGAAACTCATTGTGATAAGCATGAGCAAAGATTCTAGAATACTTCAGAATTTTAAGCCAGGGTACACAAAAAAAAATGCTTGTTCACAATCCACATCAAACAATGTTCAAAAACTTCCCATTCAAGGGTTAATAATTTCTTCAAGAAAATGTTGAAGCAAAGAAAATGTAAGTTTCCAAAAGGAGGAGTAAATTTTTATGGGGCTTTGAAAGGTAACCAGGGAATAGAAAGTGCAAGATATGTAGTAAGAGATTTGCAGGGGGGATTTGAATTAGGGAAATGGGAAGCCCTAAGAGCAGATATCCAAGTGACATTAATGGCAGGTCATAGAGGAAAACTTTAAGTAAGATCTCAAATAATGGTAAATGTGTTGAATAAAGCTTATTGCCCAAATTGAAAATAAGAACTCTACTTAGAGAAATATTGTCTTGCATAAGAAATTGACAATGTGAAGATGAATCATTGCTTTAGAGAGCAGAATGACATAGCTGATTTTCTTGCAAATCAAGGTATAAATCTAATATAATATTCTTCTATGGAAAGTACTGGTATATCTGATTTGTTTAATTTGCCTAATCTGATTAATGATGAACGCCCTCCACGAGTAAGAGGTAGGGTTATTTGCTACATTGCTCATAATTGTTGTATACCATGGAGATTGCGGTGTCCATTTTGCATACATAGAGAAAGGAATTTGATAAATGAAAACAGGAATATTTTCTGGCAGGAGAAGCCATAACAGTAAACATAAGATGGGGTATTTAATCTTATTGTTGGTGTGTCGTTGCTGCATTATTGGTCTGGAGGTGTTGGATATTGAGTGCAACAACTTATAGAAGCTTTTTCTAGGTGGGGTTGTGATAATGGTGACTGGTAAAGCAACTAGGATCCTTTGGGATATGGGTAAGTTACAGACCAACTGTTTGAATGTTGGAAACCTAAAGGTTTTCAAAGCCATTTTGGGAGCTGGTGGTTTAGAGGATAGTAAGGTTCAAACTCGGACCATGATTTTAAATGAACATATCAGCTAGCAGTTCACAATAAGGAGATAAGGAGAGCATTCAAAATCTGTCAATGTGTCTGCAAGAGAAGGTGTGAAGTAATAGACGAAAAGAGAAGCCCATTAGAGATGAGAAAGCAAAACATAAAGTGTAGGATGCCAGACTGGAATGCAGAGCAATGCAAGAGGAAAATAGAGCTCTACTGGCAAATGTCCATGCCCTTCAAGGATATGAAGTTGGGTTCATAATAAGAAAACGTGGTGATTACTAATCACAGAGGCATCTTGGAGATTTCCAATGTTCATATACCTTGTCACTATTGGAAAATGCCATTCTAACTAATATAAAGAGAGTGGAAATTATCTATGGTATTCAATTTTCTGGGCTGGAAAAGACAGTAGATCTATTTTTGCAAATAATGGGGTTCATGCTTAATGCAGTCCACAACTGAGCAGATGATCACTGATACTCGGCTTGGGCTGGTGGCAGCAAGGCTAGTTGAGGTCTGGCTGAACTTATATGATATGAACATTTTTTATGTTTATAGGTGTTGTGACCAAGGTTCTAATTGGTTTTTTGTTGGTGTTTGCTTTTGCTTACGGTCAGGTGGCTTGTTTAATTTCTGTCTATTGGCTACACCTACATGCTGGATTCTCTGTTATTATGCATTTTATGTTATGTAGCTTGTGATAATCATGCTTTCTTAACATTACTATACACATGTATAGAGTTGTTCACACAGTTTTAGCTCTCTATATGGTCTTAACGTATATTGTTAACAGGAAGAATTTCCATATACAAAACCCTAATAAATTATAATATATCTAAATAAATCGTTCAAAAACTTTCTGCCAATACAAAAACTCTTATGTTGCAGGGATTTTATATCCTATGTGCCTCTGCTATTATAAAACAACCCAGAAACCAAAGTTAAACCAAACTAATATGCCCTGCAAAGAGATGCAGCTAGCTCCCTTCAAGGTTATTCCTAGAACAAGCAATCAGCTAACAAATTTAAGTAGCTAACAAAAAGTCCCTTAACCATCAAATTTTCAATTCATGTGATGTTTTATGAAGATTTAACTGCATATTTTTCGAGTCAATAAGCGTGACTCTTTCAAAGAGCGGCAATGATGAAGGGTTGTGACTCCTCGAAAGGGATGTAATTATGACTTGTAACTCTTCGAAAGGGTTGTAATGATGAAGGTTGTGACCCTTTCAAAAAGGCTCGTAATTATGAAGGGTTGTAACTCTTTCAAAGATGAACAATTATGAAGGGTTGTGACTCTTTTGAAGGGTGGTAATTGTGAAAGGTTGTGATCATTGCAACGGGGCAAACATGATGAAAAGGTATGGCTCTCCCCCACATTGGAAGCTATAAAGGGGAGAAGGTTTCATTTGAGGACGACATCGAAAGGAGATCAATTTGGGAAATAATATGTTATTCTCAAAGGCAAAAATGAAAAGTGGTGACTCAATCCTTATGAAAGGTGGTGACCCTTCCACCAATAAAGTATAAAGGAGGATTCATTCTAAGCATTGAAAGGGATACATTGTGCTATTAACCAAGGGGTAAATAATCAGGACTCAATCAGCAATAGGATTCATTAAGGGTAGATCAGAGAATAACAATAAGCAGATCTAAATCAAGGGTATTATATTATTCTATTTTTGGTAATGCAGAAACAATGATTAATTTATCCATACGATTCTATAATGCATTTTGGTCTGTTGTTAATAAACATTAAGACCTGAACTTAATATGGCAATAGTCAATCACAAGGGAATGGGAGAGAGTATGCAATAAAGGTTGAACCACTAAGGGCACCCTATTGCAGTGGCAATTAAGGGAGAATAGCTATCAGGGCACAATACTGCACTACGAAAGAGAGAACTGCTAAGGGCGCCTTGTTGTAGTGGCAATTAAGAGAGAACAGCTATGAAGGCACCTTACACATTATGAGAGGGAGAACCACTAAATGCATCCTATTGCAAGTACCTTCCCAACTCCTATGTCCTAGGAATATTGCTGAAATCATAGATAACTCCAACCATAGAAGAATGGAGGAGGATTGTGTATGGAGGGAGAACCGTCGTCTTAGGGCACCCAACCATGCCTCCTTACTCCACATCTTCTATAATTGGAATTTACATACAAGTTAAGTGTTGCATAATGATGAAGACATATTCTCTTTAGTCTAACCCTTCATTTATTTATGATTAATATTTACATTGTGATCAAATACTTATATATATACTCTTGTATGTTGGCATCTATGTTCATGTGGTGAATGCAAGATTCAAGTTACAGATCACATAATTAAAGAAATCATTTAATTGGTAAACCCTAACCCTAATCTATTGCAATTGTGATTTAGGGCAAATTAGGAAGGGGACATCACAAATGGTATCAAAGCATGATCCTGCCATCTTGCAGGGTAAAAGATGAAACAAGGAATCATTCCAATCAATAAGAGGGAATCTAACAATGCAGGTATTGTGTGTGTGCTTTGTGTCTTCATACATTCATGTATATACTTTGTATTGGCTGTGTCTTCATACATTTATGTGTATACTTTGCATTTTCAAGTGTATGCTCCATGTGTGGTTCTATCTTTGGTTGATCTAGAATAAGAGAATAATTAAAGTGAACCCAAAAGATATGAAATTATTGGCAAACGTTGATCAATCCAAATTAGTTTGATGTTGTTACAAAGATGGCCTTGATCCTTATCTCTAGAAGACGAGAGAAAACTTGTCTTAAAACTGTAGACCTTGCAAATTCTCAATGCGTCAATTAATATCAGAGTTGCGCAATAGAAGCTACTCACATTGAAACATTTATATAAAAATTGGCATTGCTTGAGGACAAGCGATTTTGGGAAGGGTGGATTCCAATGTCCTCTTTGTGAAATAGGATTTAATAATAAATAATAATAAAATTAAAATATAAATAAATAAATAAATAATAACAAAATATAATATAATATAATTACAAGTTAATTAAGTTAATGAAAGGTCAAGAGATACATAATGAAGAGTTGAGACTCCCTCAAAATAAGATAAAAAAGGGAGGAGAGTTCATTTGGAAGGGGATCTAGAAGAAGAAAGAGGAGAGCATATATATTAAAAATGAATTAATGGAAGAAGGAAGGAATGTGAAGAAAATAAGGACAGCAATGACAAAGGGTTGTGACTCTTTCAAAGGGTTGTAATTATAAAGGGTTGAGACTCTTTCAAAAAAGGGTTGTAATTATGAAAGTTTGTGACCTTTTCAAAGAGGGACAATTATGAAGAGTTGTGACTCTTTCGAAGGGTAGTAATTGTGAAAGGTTGTGATCATTGCAAAGGGGCAAACATGATGAAGAGGTACGACTCTCCCCCAAATTGCAAGATATAAAGGGGAGAAGATTTCACTTGAGGGCAACATCGAAGGGAGATTAATTTGGGGAATAATATATTATTCTCAAAGGCAACAATGAAAAGTGGTGACTCAATCCTTATGAAAGGTGGTGACCCTTCCACCAATAAAGTATAAAGGAAGATGCATTCAAAGCATCTAAAGGGATGCATTGTGTTGTGACTCAAGGGGCAAATAATGAAGGCTCAATCAACAATACAATTCATTAATGGCAGATCAGAGAATAACAATAAGCATATTTGAGTCTAAGGTGTTATATAATCCTATTTCCAATAATGTGGAAACAATGATTAATTTATCCATGTGATTTCATAATGCATCTTGGTCTATTATTAATAAACATTAAGACATGAACTCAATCTGGCAATAGTCAGTCACAAGGGAGTGAGAGGGAGTATGCAATCAATGGAAAACCCCTAAGGGCACCCTATTGCAGTGGCAGTTAAGGGAGAACAACTATGAGGGCACCCTACTACACTGAGAGAGGGAGAACCGCTAAGGGCACCCTTCTATAGTGGCAATTAAGGGAGAACAGCTATGAAAGCACCCTACTGCATCATGAGAGGGACAACCACTAAGGGCACCCTATTTCAAGTACCTTTCTAACTCCTACATCGGGGGACTATTGGCGAATCATAGATAACTCCAATCAGAGAAGAATGGAGCAAGATTCTATGGAGGGAGAGTAGTTGTCTTAGGGTACCCTACCATGCCTCCTTACTCCACATCTTCTATAATTGGAATTCACGTACTGGTGACACACCCAAGAGCCTGTGTTGCAAGCGAAGAACAAAACCTCCACCAAACAATGAGAAGCAACCACAAGCTATTTCACCAATCAATGTACAGAAGGCATTGATGAGAATGAGATGTTTTACATTGTACAATCCCAGTGCTTATGAAACACAAAGTGGGAAAAAATAATAAGTGACGAGGACAGATGTCCCAATCAGAGAGAAGAGTAGGTATAACCACTCTAGCACAAAAAATGATATGCCTAATCTCATTTGCTAACGCACAACTGTATGCATCTAGAAGAATGTCATTTCCTAAGTAAACTTAAGAAATTGTGCACAGCGTAAACACATACACCAACACCCCCCCCCCCTTAAGTGCCACTTAGGGAGAAATACGCAAAAGCTGCGATTAGCAAATGAAAATGCAATATGCAATATGAGATGCATTATGGGTCCCAAGCACATTGTCATTTTAGGTGCCCATGTACAACTACAATGCAATGAAACACAAATCTTTCACAAACGGAGAAAAACCCTGTGGGAGAAAACTCCTCTCCAAGAGAGAAAACACACTATTAAAAAGCAAAAGTGAAAGGAAGGACTCCTCAAGACCCCCCAAGGACTACTTCCTTCACCGCTAACATCAATCCCTACTACAGATAGCGAGGAGATGACAAACGTTTAGTAAAGATGTCTACAACCTACTACCCTGTAGGCAAATACTACAAAAAAAGAACACCATCCTAAATGATTGCCGAATGAAGTGCGTATGGATCTCAATGTGCTTGGTACACTAATGCTCCACTAGGTTGCGAGAAATCTGTATGGCACTCTAATTATCACACCAAAGAGTAGTGGGATGATCAGCAAGAAAGCCAAACTCAACCATCAATTGTCGAAGCCAAATAACTTCTTGACTAGCCAAAACCACTCCTCAATACTCAGCCTCAATTGATGATAATACAATAGCAGTTTGCTTCTTACAAGACCAAGCAATTGGACCAAAATCAAGACAAAAGACAAAGCCAAAAGTATACTTTTGATCAACATCACCAGACCAATCTTAGTCAGTGAAGCTCACAATCTCAAAAATACTTGATGTGCAGTTAATGCCAAAATGTGTAGTACCTTAAATGTACCTCACAATACCCTTGGCCACCTTCCAATGACTCTCATGAGGATCTTGAGAGAATCGGGAGGCAAGACCAACAACAAAGGAAATATCAAGACGACTATGTGTCAAGTACAAAAGGTCGTCAACCAACTACCTATACAAGGTAGCATCAACTAACAGAGTAGGGCAACTAGTAGACAACACAAAACCTAACTGAAAAGGAGAATCCCAAATCTATGAAGCAAATCAAGAGCATAGTTCTGTTGAAAGATAAAAATACTGCTAGAAGACTGATGAACCTAGAGACCAAGGAAGTAAGGCAACAAACCAAGGTTAGTCATATCAAAACGCTTTATCAAACTTCACTAAGTATCCTCAATCATGGTAGGAGAACTCCCGGTGAGAATCAAGTCATCCACATAGAGAACAAGAATGAGATCCTCCCATACCTTTGAATGTAAATTGTAGGAACAGAGTGACATCTAGTGAATCCAAACGCAACCAAACAATTGTCCATCTTCTCATACCAAGCTCTATAAGCTTGTTTGAGACCATACAATGAACGGTGTAGCCTACAAACAAGTGAAGAATTCGGCACAAAGACTGATGGCTATTCCATGTAAATCTCCTCTTGAAGATCACCATGCAGCAAAGCACTCTTCACATCCATCTGATACACCAACCAACCCTGAGATGCAGCAATAGAAAGTACAAGACAAATGGAATCCATCTCGGCCCCAAGAGCAAAGGTCTCAGAATAGTCAATGCCCTAAACCTCAGAAAAGTCATTAGCCACTAGACGAGCCTTATACTTATCAAAAGAACCATCAGCTATAAATTTGGTACAGTACACCCACTTTCACCGAACTAACTTTCTTCCCTTTAGAAGAGTAACCAAATCTCAAGTATGATTCTTCATCAAATAAGAGTACTCCTCTATCATAGCATTATCCCATTCTAGAACACCTAAAGCATCAAAAAACTTATGAGGATCAGTAGAAATTGCATGACTCAAAAGACTAATAACTGAAGTGTGAGAACAAGTGTTGTGTGGAGCCATGGGATCACCAACAAGAGGACCAGCATCTTGAACAACTGTGCGAGCCCATAAAGGTCCACTAGATGCAAGTGGAGTAGGAGGAGAAGATGGAGTAATGTTAATAAAAAGATCAATACCATCCTCATCATAAATACCAACATCAAGAACATCATCAGGAGCATTATCATCATCATGCTCTCCAAGAAAAACATCCTCTAAAGAGGAACTTGGAAGAAGGGAGGGACCTATGCTGGAGAATCCTTCGAAGTAAAAGACTCATCAAAAAAACATCACAACAAAAATATACTTCACTAGTGTCAGGGTCAAATAAACGATAACCCTTCACATCCTCACAATAGCCAACAAAGATGAGTCGTTGGCTCTTCTCCTCCATTTTTCTTGTGTCTACAATCCGGAATGAAAGTTCATGCATCACTACCAAATACTCTAAACTAGGAAACCTTGGGCTTGACATGAGACCAAGCCTCCTCAAAAATCAAATTATGCACTGCCCTAAGCCATACAATTTTGAATGTAGTTGGCACAATTGACAACCTCTGCCCAAAATGTTGGAAGCATGGACCTAGACAATAGCATGCAATTGGCCATCTCCCTCAAGGTTCTATTCTTCCGTTTGGCCACAACATTCTGCTAAAGAGTGTATGGTACCGTATGTTGATGAAGAATACCTCAAGCTTGGCAAAATTCCTAAAATGCTTGATTGACATACTCCCCCCATTATCTATGCAAATCTTTTGAAGGGAATGTCCCGCCTGCTTCTCCACAAATGCAAGGAAGGTTATGAAATGTCAAAGAGCCTCATCCTTGTACTTTAAAATGTACACCCATGTGCACCTAGAAAAGTCATCAATGAAGGAGAGCACATACTTGGCCCTTGAAAATGGAGTGGGGAATGACATGAGGTTGCTATGCACAAATTCAAGGGGAGCCAAAGCTCGCGTAGCCATACCCTTTAGGAAATGGATCCCTATGATGTTTGCCAAGAGCACAACCCTAACAAACTCCATCTGAACAAGAGATCTTTGATAGACCCTTCACCAAGCTTTGTGTGCTCATCTGTTGTAGATATTTGTAATCCAAGTGCCCAAACCATTCGTGCCAAAACTTTCTTGTAGAATCTGCATCAGTAACAAGGCATGATCCTAATGAAGACTTAAATCCATCAAACCAATACAAACCAGTTACATGATCAACTATCCCTGTAGCAATGACCTTCTCATCTTGCATTTATCGAATAGTCACATTAGTAGGAAAGATCTCAACAACTCTTACATCACCATGATGGAAAATCTAATTGATGAAAAGCAACTTCTGTGAAATATCATTAACAAGAAGAACATCCTCAATGCTACCATCCTTCATTGGAACAAAACTTGTCCCCGAAACTAGAATCTGAGAAGAGTTCCCAACAACAAAATGTGAAGTAGGACTATCAGAAAGAGAATCAAGAAAATCCACAATATGAGTCATGTGATGAGAAACAGCAAAATCAACAATCCAACTAGAATTGGTAGAGGACGAAGTTGTAGCTGAAGGAGCTTGTCCTTTTCCCAAGGAAGAAGACTTAGGCATGGCAATATTGTGCTTCCTCATGGCTTCCTCCAATGTTGCTAGCCTCGTGAAACGTGTATCACTATGTCCTGATTTTCCAAGAAGAAACAACTCTCCTTCTTCTTAGACTTAGAAGATGATTTTCCTAAGTAAAAAGGAGTAGGAGGATAAGGCTATTGATCATTCTTCACCTTAGGCATGTAGGGAGGCTCACCACCTATAGATGAGTCTATCTTTGGCTTCTTCTTATTATTACCCTTGCCCTTAGAAGATTGAGCCATCAAGGCAAGGCTCTTAGGAAGAACATCTATCTCAATCAACTTGGCCTTCTCCCTAGTCAACCAATCACAAAACTCCTCAAATGAAGACATCTTATGTGTCTCCCATAGCATCCATAGTAGAATTAAAGGTAGAGGCAAACACTTGAAAAGGGTCTCTAAGCAAATCAAGAAAATATATGCCTTATCATCTTTTTCATGACCACATTCTTTTAATTGTGAAAAAATCAGCTTAAACTATGCAAGGAAATCTTGAATAGTGGGAAATACATCTGGAGAGAGAGGTGAGATCAGCTTCAAGCTGCAAGATCCTGAATTGATTTACCTTAACATACAACCCTTCAAGCTTCTCCCACACCTATGTAGGTGTGTCACAATCAACAATATGAAACAAGTTATCTAACACATGAAGACCTATGAGTCCTTTTGCCTCATCTAATTTGTTTCTATAAATAAACTTGTCAATTTCCTTAGTGAGCTCAAGTTGTTCAGCTTTCAATACTTGCCAAAGACCTCAAGATTGCAACAATAGTGACATTTTGAGCTTCCACGTGTGATAATTGTGTGGTGTAAGTGGTTCAATCCTTGGATCCGACATGATTTACAAGGGCACACACAATGGACTAACAGCACTATACACCCCCCAGAATGGATGTAAAGCAAAATTACAATTCCCAACCATCAATTTTGCCAAGAGAGTAATAATTACAACTTGCAACTTCAAGCTATGAAAAAAGGCATAAAATGGTAAAATTTCAAAAGATACCTCCATCACAGTTTAGTTCATCAAAGAAACTTTCCAACAATATCATGTTTGCTGAAAATAGACACCGTTTGCAAAAGTTATACAATTTTGAAAAAAAGCTATGTTCCACGGGGATGTGTCCCCTGCCAAATTTGCCCCGCACCCATTCTAGGGACGGTACGGGGACACGGAAACGGGAATTTCCCATCCCCAAATTCGTTTCTTTTTTCCGAAAAAGGGGACGTTTCGGAAATGCCACTTTGAGAGCAGCGGGGTACGGGGGTACAGTTAGAAGTCCCCGGGACAGCTAGGGAACGGCTAGAAGTCCCCTACCCATCCTGGGGACTTCTGGCTGTCCCCTATGGCTCAAACCATTTTTGGACTGTCAATGTTGAAAAATAAGGCATTTTTAAATTTGAAAAAAAAAGGCTCGTTGGCCCCCAAGGACACCCAAACCACATATAACAATACCAAAACCTAATCTAAGCATAAAATAACAAAAAAAAAAAAGAAAAAGAAATTCATTTTCACATTCGCAGAGGAGAAGAGCGGCAAGAGAAGGAGCAGCTGGTCAAGAAGTGAGCAATAGTTGAAAGAGGAGGTATGGCATCAAATTTACTTGATTTAGACTCTTAGACATACCATGTACTGATTATGGACAGTTATATATTATTGCAAACTTTTATGTTTACTGTTTAGTAGTTTAGTTATATTATTTACATTTTAATATTATTATGGACAACTAATTATGGAGTTGGACTTCTATGTTATTGTTTGCTATTTAGTATTTTAGTTATAGACTTATATTAGGATGTCTATTGTTTACATTTCAATATTTTGTCATTTCATGCATGAAACTTGGAGCCTTTGGGCATTTTTGCTATATGTATGTCATATTTTTACAATGAAAGTATTTGAATTTTGTTAATTTGGTATGTATTGAGCTTCGAAAATGTCTATGGTGAATGGTTTATCAATGTTGTGATATGCATATTTGAAATCTCTCTCTATATGTAAAAACTCCCCTATTTTTTTAATAGCCATCCCCTGCAATCCCCTAAAAATTGGCCCTGAACCGTACTCATACCGGAAACACATCCCCATCCCCGAAACTCCATCGAGCATAGAAAACAAGGCCTATTTTAGGCACTTTAAAGAATTCTCTGCAGCATTTGGTCACTCCAAATGACCATAAAAATCAACTAAGCAAGGAAAACTTTGCCTCATAGGGCTATAAATTTGCTTGTTTCCAAAAAATGCCAGATTACAAACTGACCAAGTCACAAGTACTCCCAAGCCAAGCAACAGAAGGCCAAATCATGCCCATAAGAAGCCTACAAACCAACGTGAGTATTTACTCACAATTCATTTAGTGCCAATGGAGTATTTAAGCACCAAAAAATTCAGCCACCAAAGCAATGTGGGACAAAAAAGTCTGATGCCTCCCACAAACCAACCACGAAAGGGCCCACCACAGTTTGCTTTGTGCACAAGAAAACCCTAACAGTAATATTTACGGCAAGATTTTATAAAGAATAAAGTTTGCAATTAAATATTGCAGGCAAACCTGTTGTCGCAAAAACCTGTGATCAAAATACTTCTGCCAGGAGCTGGTAAATGAAGAGAGGAGCACACAAAATCCAATTGAGAAGAACAACTACAATGCTCCCTATGTATGCCGCCAAACCATAAGAATGCAGGTCATCACAAAAAAATTACAGCCAGATGTAGTCAGCTGAGATGGAAGAAATTTGTGCAGCAATTACAGATTGGAGTGCTGGCCACAAAACCAATAGTGATACAAAATTCCTGTCTTTTACAGAAGGTCCACAGCCTCTGATGAACAGCAATTTATCACCGGGCAACAAATCTCAAATATGAATCTAGACAAAACTAGAGAACAAAAAATGATTTTGCAAAATAACAATGGCAAACAATTGCTAAACCAAAGTCTTTACAGGAAAATAATGGACTTCACATATGGTGAAAACACATTGAGCAGAAGGGGCTGCAGTCACAGTCGCTCTAATGCCATGTTGGTGCACCCAGGAGACTGTGCTACAAGCCAAGAACAAAACCTCCACCAAACAATGAGAAGCAACCACAAGCTATTTCACCAGTCAATGTACGCAATGCATTGATGAGAATGAGATGTTTTACATTGTACAACCCTGGTGCTTATGAAGCACAAAGTGGGAAAAAATAATACAAGTGACTAGGGCAAATGTTCCAATCAGAAAGAAAAGAAGGTATAACCACTGGCACAAAAAATGATATACCCTAACCTCATTTGCTAACACACAGTTGTATGCATCTATAAGAATGTCATTTCCTACGTAAACTTAAAAGTTAAAACATTCTGCATAGCGTAAATGCATACACCAACACATACAACTTAAGTGCTGCATAATGCTGAAGATATATTCTCTTTAGTCAAACCTTGATTTATATATAAATAATGTTTACATTGTGATCTAATCCTAATTAATATATATATATATATATAATGCAAGATTCAAGTTATGGATCACATGATTAAAGAAACCATTTAAGTGGTAAACCCTAAAGCTAATCTATTGCAATTGTGATTTAGGGCAACTTCTAGGGAAAATTAGGAAAGGGGCATCACAACTTATTGGATAAATTCTTGTGAACCACTACTCTTGAAATATGGATCAATGAAATTGACTCAAAAACTACAATTGAATCCTGATAAATCATCCCATGATTTGCCACAATGAGAGAAACAACATACTTGATAATGATTAAACTAAGAAGCACCATAATGAACTATAAGGTACAATACTTGATGAAGGTTTTGCAAATGCGGCAGAAAGGTAAGTAGGCTTGGTATTTAGGAAAACTCCATTGTTTCACATGCTTGAGTTGAAGTGGGATTGTGACAAGAGACCTCTTGGGAAGTACAATGCTTCCCCCTATAAGCATCACCTAGATTCAACAAATGATATGTGGACCATTCATGCTCGTCAGAAATAGGTTCATGTGAAACACTACTCATGAAATAAGGGTAAAGGAGATTAACACAAAAACTATGCAACTAAATATTTAATAAAACATTGCATAATTTATGCATTGTGGAAAAGCGCCTACTAGATAATGAATGAACTAAGTGCCATGATGAAGGGTGCATAAGGCACAACACTAGCCAAAGGTTTTGTAAATGTGATAGCAAGCTAAATGGGCTTGGTCTTGAGGAAAATTCATGGTTAAGTGTGCTTGAGTTTTAGTATTGGGATGAGTTACCTCCCAAAAAGTTGTGGACAATTCATGCTCATGAGAGATAGGTTCTTGTGAGCCAGAATTCACAAAATATAGGTAAGAGAGATTCACTCAAAAACTAAACAGTTAAATCCTAATAAAACATCACATACTTTGACAAACTACAAAATGCCACCTGCTTGTAAAACTTCAATTCTTCTAGTTTTACATTTTCCTTTTATAAAATTTGACTTTCCAGCATTTTGAATGTAACATGGAATTAAAAGAACCCCCCTTACAGCATCATTTCACCAAATATCAGCAATTCTAAATTTTGCCTCTTACAAGAAATGGCTTGAAGTTTGATAAGCTTAACAAAAACCATTGAGAACATGTGACTGCATATTTCTGTAAAATGGAAATGTATATAATGAAAAAATATGTGGCATATCCTACTTGAGTGATAATCTCTTTCAAGAGCTGCCAATGAGGTTGTGTATCAAAATCTGATGCAAATGTCAGAATAGGTCGTGACCCTTTCAGATGGTTCCCTGTTAGCTTAAGTTCTTCCATTGTGTGAACTGCAGATAATAGCATAAAAGTTATCAAATAACTTCAACCATTAACAACCAGAGTAGAAACGTTCATGAAACTATGATTAGTTATTCCTTGGAAAATGTATCATATGCATGATAAGCTTAAATTACACTTGTTTTACAAGTTGACAGTAAACATTAAACTTTACAATAACTGACAACAAATAAAGCACACAATAAAAAATTTCCATGACTAAAACTAGCATATATATCTTTTATAATCTATATAAAGTAAGCCAAGAGACATCTCGTTGTGGTCCTGAATTATTTCCTAATCAAAAGGATGAGCCATTTTATGGACTTCAATCCAACTACATCCTAGAATCTTTTTAATTTCTCTATCAAGGCAGCAATAGAAAACATGTCAATTTAATAAAATATATATATATGTGCATAGAAAGGTTTGTTCAAAGTTAGACATTTTTACTTGCCAAGATATTCCATCTGCACCTTTGGAAGCTTAACTTTTCATATTGTTTGTTAAATTTAATTTATGGAAGAGATTAATATGAAATAAAAATATTATCTGATTTCTAATTTGTTTTATTACAATATATTTTTATTCCCGTCAACAAATACAGTGAATCTACTAATCTACCCGATATTGAGGAGAATAATGTAATGTCCCTTCTTATTCTCCTTTATAATTTCCTGCAAAACCGACGTTAGTACAAAATATTATACAATATTTACATGACTCGTACTCTACTCTAAGTTAGTAAGGGGGGGATTTGATTCTTAAGGCTGCCTATAGGTCGGGCTTCACAGAATTCCCGATTCTCGACCTGAGGGATATAAGATCCACTCTAAGCAACCGGACTATCGACAAGTCATCCCATAGAGCACTGCCTATAAGAATCTCTTGGAAGCAATAAATGCTATCCAAGCCTACACATATGCATATGACTGGCATCAGTATATATACTACCTATGTGAGATTATAACAATCTTGAGACTAGGGAAACTATAACAATTTCTTCTAGTCCCCTCTAGATATTGGATCCATCTCTTAATGAATATAAGATTCATTCTCTCTATGGTCTCCCTATCATCAATTTGGGTGGACATATGTACCAAAAAATTAATATAGATTACATGATCATATATTCAGATTTATATAAAAAGAATCCAAAAACACAAAATGCCTATGACATAATTTCATAGATCTTAATTGCACATGTATATATATTTAATATATATCAAATATATTTATCGACATTTTTATAAATAAAAGAAATAAAATCCTATGAATATATATAAATATATATATATAAATTAATGATAATTAATGAAGTTTCATTCAAAATTTAATTACTTACAAAGTAGAACAAACTGTTATCGGCTGCAATTTTCCTTTATGGTTCTCTGTTTTTGTTTCTTCTTTCTTAACTCTCCCTTATCTTTTACATTTTTTTCTTCCCCTTGTTTGTATTGCCGGCTGCATTTAAGTATGTGTGGGAGAGGGGAGTCACGTCCCTCCCCACACTAGTCGTCACCCTTAGGGGTGCTACTGGTCGCAGCCCAAGGCTGCGATCCAATCGCACCTCTAAGGTGCGACTGCTGCAGACTTAATGCAACCTGTAAGTTATGTGTGCATGGATATATTATAATATTTTAATATTTTAATAATAAAAAAACAGTGTTATTTATTTACATATATTATAATATGTATATTATATATAAATTGATCATTAATAATTAAATGTTATTTTAATATGATAATATAATCTTTAAATATCTAAATATATATATATATATATATAAATTGATTATTAATCTTTAAATATTTTTCTTAAGAGAAAATGACAATATTTGTTAAAGTTTTGTTTCATATAAATTATATACAATGGTAAGAGTTTTAATTGAGGGTCATCACAGTTCCCCCACCTTCAATTTGCTTGTCCTCAAGCAATCTGAGATTCTCCTCTCTTTCCCAAGTGGCATCTTCATCCGGCAGATCTTTCCATTTTACTAGATACTCGATAATGGTCCGGTTTCGTAGCTTCTTTTTTCATGTGTCAAGAATGATTTCTGGTTGCAGAATGAGTTTCCCTTCTTCATCTAAGGGGGGTAATTCATCACAAGGAACTGTGTGTTGTCCAAGGACTTTCTTAAGTCTAGAGACATAAAATATGTTATGTATCTTGCTATTCTTGAAAAGTTCTACCTCATAAGCTACTTCTCGAACTCTTCTTATTATCTTGTAGGGTCCATAAAATCGAGGTTTCAACTTTTCTGTCCCATTCTTCTTAATAGACGTTTGTTTATAGGGTTGTAATCGTAGAAATACAAGATCTCCCACTTCGAAGGTTCTTTCTATGTGCTTCTTATCCGCATAGATCTTTTGTTGATTTTGAGCCTGTTGTATATTCTCTTTCAAGGATTTAATGATGTCTCTACTTTGCTAAATAAAGTCTAGTGCCTTTGGTACCTTGCTCTCTTGATGGATTAATTCTCCAAAGAATGTAGCCTCATACCCATATAATGCTTAGAAGGGACTCATTCCTATGGACATGTGGTGTGTTGTACTGTAACAATATTCTCCCAAATGCAACCACTTAATCCACATGGTCTGTTGTCCGGTAACATAGTTCCTTAGGTAGCCTTCTAGCCATTTGTTCACTATTTCAATTTGCCCGTCGGTTTGAGGATGGTAACTGGTGCTGGGGGTTAAGGTTGTACCAGCCAATTTGAAGAGTTCGTGCCAAAATTGGCTAATAAATTTGTCATCTCTGTCACTGACAATATTCTAAGGGAGCCCATGCAGTTTTAAAACTTCTCTAAAAAATAGATCTGTTATCTGAATTGCCTTATATTCAGTTGAGATTGCAAAGAAATGGGCATATTTGGTGAGTTTGTCTACTACCACAAAGATGTTATCCTTCCCTTGTGTTTTTGGTAATCCTGTGATGAAATCCATAGATATGCTCTCCCATTTTTGGCTGGGAATGGGTAGGGGTTGGAGTAACCCAGCAGGGTAGGAGAGTTCAGCTTTGTTACGCTGACATGTCATGCATTCTTGTACATATTTTTGTACATCTTTTTTTTTAATCTTTCCATGAGTATTTCTCTTGGATGTGTTTATATGTTTTATAATATCCTTGGTGTCTTGCTAAGGGGTTGTGAAATTCTTGGATAATTTTATTTTTGAATTCAGACTGGGGAATTAGATACACCCTTTCCTTATAGAATATAAGGTTATCTCTAACTTTATAATTTTCGTTAGGTGGTTTTCCTTCTAGAATTTCCCTTGCTTGTGAATCTTGATCATATTCCTTGATGATCTCTTCTTTCCACTTCTTAGAGATACTAGTGATGGCATTGAAGTGTACCCTTCTAGATAGTGCATCTGTGGCGCCATCATTCACCCCTTTTACATATTCTATATCAAAGTCATAAGCTTGTATTTTGCTTACCCATTTTTGTTGCCTATCATTAAGATCCTTTTGACTTAGAAAGAAGCGCAAACTGTTGTGGTCTGTTTTCACAATAAATTTTCCACAAACCAAGTATTGACAAAATTTGGCTAAGGCATGCATAATAGCTAACATCTCTTTGTCATAAATGGAATACTGTCTTTCCCCTACTGTGACCTTGTGACTTTCGAAAGCTATGGGGAGCTTCTTTTGCATGAGTACGGCCCCAATACCTTCCCCGGAGGCATCACATTGAAGTTCAAAGAGCATGGAGAAATCGGGTATAGCCAGGACTGGACAGGAGCTCATGGTTACCTTAAGTTGTTCAAAAACTTGTTGGGTCTTATCATTCCAAGTGAAAGCTCCCTTTCTGGTTAGATCAGTGAGGGGAGCTGCAATTTTTGAAAAACCCTTAACAAATCTTCTATAATAGTTGCAAAGTCCCACAAATCCCCTTAGTTGTGTTAGGGTTCTGGGGATTGGCCATTCTTTAATAGTTTTAATTTTTTCTTCATCCACACTTACCCCTGCTTCATTGATTTTGTTCCCTAAATAAATGATTTCCTTTAACCCAAATACACATTTGGAGATTTTTGCATATAATGATTCTAATTCCAAAATGTTCAATACTTCTTCAATGTGCTCGAGGTGTTTTTCCCATGTCTCACTGTAAATAAGGATATCATCAAAGAAAACATGTAGAGATTTCCTTAGTTGTTACCTGAAGATGTGATTCATACATGACTGAAAAGTGGTTGGTGTGTTAGTGAGCCCAAAGGGTAGGACTAAAAACTCAAAATGTCCATAGTGACACCTGAAAGTTGTTTTGGGGGTTATCTTCTTTTCTCATTCTAATTTGGTGATAACCTAATCTTAGGTCAATTTTTGAAAAAAACTTAGCTCCATGTAGTTCATCCATTAATTCATCAATTCTAGGGATGGGATATCGGTTTTTTATAGTCTTTTTATTTAAAGCCCTATAATCTATACACATTCTCATGGTACCATCTTTCTTTTTCACCAATACGACAGAGGAGGCGAATGGACTGCTACTAGGTTGAATATGGCCCATTTCTATAAGTTCTTTAATGGTCCTCTCAATTTCTTCTTTAAATTTGTGGGGGCGTCGGTAAGGAGTTGTGATAATTGATTTAGCTCCCTCCTCTAGTTCGATGGAGTGTTCGAATCCTCTCTTTGGAGGTAAACCTAGTGGAATATCCTCAAAGACCTTTTTATATTTTTTTAGGATAGGATGAATGTCATCATGAATTTCTTGTTCTTTAGTGGATGACTTATGAAGGACCATACATTGGACCATCCACTCCCCTTGATCATGCCTGAGGATTTTCTCCATCCTATTACATGATACCACTTTTGGAGAGCCATCTGGCATTCACTTTAATATTATATATTTCCCTTAATGCTGAAAACAAATTTCAAGGTTGGGACTATCCATCGTAAATCGCCCTAATGAGTTTATCCATCGCATTCCTAGAATGAGGTCATTTTGCAAATTTACCACAAAGAAATTTATTTTGATTATTTGTTCCCCCACCTGGACTTCTAATTGGGGTACCATTCTAATGCACTGATCATTGTCCCATTGCCATGATTACTTCAAACCCTTTGAACTCTTGGGTTGGTATTTTCCTTTTTGCTACGAGTTGCTTGCTAATGAAATCATGTGAGGCTCTTGTGTCCACCAAAGCAATTATCTTTTGTCCTTTGATTAGACCTTTAAGTCGGAATGGTCTATTTTCATTCCCTTGGGCGATGACGGCTAATGCTCCTGGTTCTGGCTCTTCCAATCTAGCTCTTTTAAGGGGCACCCCTTCCTCAAGTGTCTCCTCTATGTTGTTCATTTGTCCTCTTTTACATTGGTGACCTTTAGTCCGGGGTGCTTTGCATTTAAAGCACAATCCTCTTTGGATGAGTTCTCCCCTTTCCTTACACCGGTGGTCTTTGCTCCATGGTTGTTGACATAAGAAACATTTTGAAGGATCTCTCCTTGGAACTTCTCCTCTATTTGTTGTTTTGAAGGAGTTGCCTTTTTGTTTTTCTTTAGTTGCATCATACTCCGTCATTTTTCCCTTCCTAATGGCATCCTCAAGGGTTTGGGGTTCGAAAGGTCTCACCCTTATTTTGATGTGTTCTTTGAGTCATTTGATGAACATATAGACCCTCCTTTTTTGAGATATATCAGGGACCATGACTAATAGGCTCTGAAATTTATTGGCAAATTCTTCAATTGTTCTTGTTTGTTTGAGGTGAGTTAACTCTTGGAAGTACCATTCTGGTTCCTTTTGGTCAAACCGGTTAATGAGTTTTTGAGTGAATTCACTAATTATGACCCAATGTGGTGATTCCATGGTGCCACCTATTGTGGGCTTCCCCTATTAGGTGGATTATGGCAAATTTGATGGCGTTTTTTTCGGTCATCGGGCTGAGGGAGAGGTAGGTGTCTAGTTTTTGGACCCAAGCTTGTGCTGTTTCTTTTCCCGTCCCCTCGAAGTGTGGTAGGGACATTTTGTCCATCTTGGCTTTAATGTCTTTTTACCCATGATTACTTTTCCGACCATTACTTGCCATGGTTTTGGTTTCATAGTATTCCTTAAAGGGAATGAGTCTTTGTATTTCTGGATCTAAGCTAGCATACATTTGAGCGATCTCCTCTACAAAGTGGATCGATGGTTCTTCTCCTCCTATGATAGGTTCCTCTCTTGGAAGAAATGATGGTATAGTTGGCCTTAAGGTGGAATCTTGGGTTGAGGGCTAATTCTCAAAAAGATTAGAAAGTATATCTCTTCCTATTGGAGAAATGGGTCGGCCATTGTGGTTATTGTTATTACTCATGTTTTGGATGGCTTGAAGGATTAACTGATTGGTTCGTTCAAACCTCTCATTAGTTTGCTCCATGAAACTTCTTAATTCATTGGCTAATTGTTCGGCCATAGCTTTGGTCCCTTTCTTTCATTTATATGTTTGCATGAACTATCTTCCAAAGGATGGCAGGATTATGCTCTGATACCACTGTAATGTCCCTTCTTATTCTCCTTTATAATTTCCTGCAAAATCGACGTTAGTACAAAATATTATACAATATTTACATGACTCATACTCTACTCTAAGTTAGTAAGGTGGGGATTCGATTCTTGAGGCTGCCTCTAGGTCGGGCTTCACAGAACTCTCGATTCTCGGCCTGAGGGATATAAGATCCACTCTAAGCAACCGGGCTATCGACATGTCATCCCATAGAGCATTGCCCATAAGAATCTCTTGGAAGCAATAAATGTTGTCCAAGCCTACGCATATGCATATGACTGGCATCAATATATATACTGCCTATGTGAGATTATAACAATCTCAAGACTAGGGAAACTATAACAATTTCCTCTAGTCCTCTCTAGATATGGGATCCATCTCTTAATGAATATAAGATTCATTCTCTTTATGGTATCCCTATCATCAATTTGGATGGACATATAAATCTACCATAAATTAGCATAAATTACATAATCATATATTCAGATTTATATAAAAAGAATCCAAAAACACAAAATGCCTATGACATAATTTCATAGATCTTAATTGCACATGAATATATATTTAATATATATCAAATATATTTATAGACATTTTTATAAATAAAAGAAATAAAATCCTTTGAATATATATATATATATATATATATATATATATATATATATATATATATATATATATATATATATTAATGATAATTAATGAAGTTTCATTCAAAATGTAAATACTTGCAAAGTAGAACAAACTGTTATCGGCTGCAATTTTCCTTTATGGTTCTCTGTTTCTGTTTCTTCTTTCTTAACTCTCCCTTATCTTTTACATTTTTTTCTTCCCCTTGTTTGTATTGCCGGCTGCATTTAAGTATGTGTGGGAGAGGGGAGTCACGTCCCTCCCCACACTAGTCGTCACCCTTAGGGGTGCGACTGGTCGCATCCCAAGGTTGTGATCCAGTCGCAGGTGTGACTGCTGCAGACTTAATGCAACCCGTAAGTTATATGTGCATGGATATATTATAATATTTTAATAATAATAAAAAACTGTTATTTATTTACATATATTATAATATGTATATTATATATAAATTGATCATTAATAATTAAATGTTATTTTAATATATATATATATTATAATATTTTAATAATAATAAAAAGTGTTATTTATTTACATATATTATAATATGTATATTATATATAAATTGATCATTAATAATTAAATGTTATTTTAATATGATATTATAATCTTTAAATATTAAAATATATATATATATATATAAATTGATTATTAATCTTTAAATATTTTTCTTAAGAGAAAATGACAATATTTGTTAAAGTTCTGTTTCAGTATGAATTATATACATTGGTAAGAGTTTTAATTGAGGGTCATCACAAATAACTATAAATATTAAATAATACCAGAAGCAAAGGCAAATGTTATTGTGACCTTATTAGCAAGTATCAATAGCTAATTTGCACTGACAGTTGCACGTCAAATTTATTCAAAAAGCCAAAATGTTTACAACCAAATTTGTTTCCACTATAGGAAGACTCTCAGCTTAATAATACCAAAATGATACATTCCTATAGCTATAACTTTTTTTTGCATCCCTCATATTTTTAAATGAAAACTAACTAGGTTTCTGAAGGTCCATTTAGATATAAAGTTACCAGACTTACAGGGCAGCTGAGCTTACCAGCATTAACCAAAAATTTAACTGAAGGCCCATTTGGACACTTTGCCATCCACAAATAGAGATCTTTACGCTTCCTGCACTGAAGAAAATATAAAATTTAAATTAGTAAAGAAATTTAAATTAGTAAAAATCATATTCAAAAATTATAATACGTTGCTGATGGCAAATCCTCCAGTAAAATCAGTTTTCATTAAAAAAACATAGGAAAAAAGCTCTCGAAAGCTCACTTAATAAAAGAACGGAAGAGCTGGTGAATTGTAGCGGGGGAGGGGGGTGGGGGGGGGGTGGGGGGGTGAATCAAAGAAAATGGATGCAAAGAAGTTTAGATGATTCTCCTTAAAACTGAATTCAAGTAGCAGACAGTAAGATGCATTTAATGGAACCTCAATTCTTCAAAGTTGCAAACTACGAACTGGAAAGTGCACACTGGGCAAGCAATCCTTACAACAAAAGGAATACCCCCAAGCATGGCAATAGGCAAATACAAAGTTGCCCTGTTCTGCACCTAACTGCCAATTCAAAGCCCAATGTGATGTCTCCTGGTAGGTTTAGGCCTGTTATAACCAGAATTAACCCATTTTAAAATTCTTATGGCCTAAACAGAATGGACTAAGTTGCATTGAATCAAATCTATGTTATTCCATAGTTCAAAGTAAGAAAAATGGTTCATTTATCATGCTAAAACATATTAAGGTAATTTGGTTGTTTTACTATTTATAATTCTTAATGTCAATGCTGATCTTATAATTACTTTAGTTTGAGAAGGGAGAAGATATGAATGTAACCAAAGTGCTTAGACACAAAACACAATAGGCTCCCTCAAAGTTTACAGATCCAAGCCCTTATCCTATCTTGGACCATACCCTCAAGGTTTAAGGGATGTTGATCCCTACCCTATCTTGGAAATCATCCTATTGGCTGGATTTAGACTGCCTCTCTTTGGAAACACTTCAGTCCCTTCCTCTTCAGGTACTAAGTAGTAATGGATCTGAACATGGACATATATATATGATTATGATTCCATTATTACTAATGAGTATATATATCACAGATGTAAATATTAGATCATTCAAAGATATTATAGAACACTTAGATATATACATTATATATAGATGATTCTGATTTCATCCTTATTAACATATAATATATATAATAGACTATATAAAGGTTCTTTATCATATATATATATAGGCTATTTCTGATTATTAAGATGAACTGATACAACATATGTCCCCGACCCATAGATTGGCCCTTAGCCTTCCTTATTAGCTGTGACTATATATATATATATATATATATATATATATATATATATATTGATTGTACAGTAGTATCCAATGTCTTCTTGCTGTCCATTTATTGCCAGCCAATGAATTCAGACTTTGTTGATTTGTCAATATACCTGGTGGCTAAGGTTCGAGTGTTTAAGATAAAATAAGATTACAAGCCACTTTCTTCTTAAATGTTTATCTTAGATTTCTTATGCAGGAAAACCAGTATTCTTCCTTGCGCTTTGTGCTGGTATTTCCTTAATACAATTCGGTTATAATATTCTAAGTATTACTTATTAATGCTCGCCAGTAATACATATGAATCTTCCTCATCTCTTCCTTGTGAAGAGTACTGAATATATTTCTAATTCCCTTTATAACATGTCTTGTTCCTTCATATCCCCCATGAAGTGCTCCCCCATGAAGTGCTTGGCACTTTCTTCTATATTTCTATCTCCCAAAAGTCACATCTATTTGACCAATAATCGCATCCCTTAAATATTACTCTTCTACTAATTAGTGATTACTTGGCAACTTCGTTAATCAATCTAAAGGCAGCGTGTCTGTTGAAGGCTTGATCATTTTCCTTAGTTGCCAACTAATCGCTTGATTAATGACTACTCCTTGAACAATTGTTGTCCTCTAACAAAACAATATTCTTCATATTTAAAATCAGTGTTACATAATAAGTCAGATCTCCATTATAGTTTCCATTTCATGCTGCTTATAGATGATATCACATTGGGTTGGATAACAATTTGCTAAACATTATAATCTCTCGTATAAGGTGTCATGGTATTCATCATATGTAGTGATCCCAGATATATTAACTATTTGCATGTTAAGTGTATCTTTTATTTGATAGATCACTAATCATTGGAGACTCTACTTAGCAATGTCTTCATAAGAGAACTATTCCCATGAAGGATAGAGCTCCTTTGTGCAGATAGATACTCCTCAATTAGACGATGCCATAGATCATTCCTCCATAATAATCCTCCGCAATCAGTGTTACATAATAAGTCACCGATCTCCATTATAGTTTCCATTTCATGCTGCTTATAGATGATATCACATTGGGTTGGATAACAATTTGCTAAACATTATAATCTCTCGTATAAGGTGTCATGGTATTCATCATATGTAGTGATGTATTCATCATATGTAGTGATCCCAGATATATTAACTATTTGCATGTGAAGTGTATCTTTTATTTGATAGATCACTAATCATTGGAGACTCTACTTATCAATGTCTCCATAAGAGAACTATTCCCATGAAGGATCAAGCTCCTTTGTGCAGATCGATACTCCTCAATTAGACAATGTCATAGATCATTCCTCTGTAATAATCCTCCGCAATATGACCGGAAGATGTACATTCACATATCTTGGCGGTACACAAGGGATATATCTGACCCAATAATAAACCGGTAATAAAGGTTTGTTACCGTGGAGTTATGGCCATGCTGTTATGAATTCAAAGCAGCGATGTCAGTGATAAAACTGGTGGATTTTATTAGGACATAGTATCATTTGATAATGAATTGAAATAAAAACGCATGTTGATTCCTTTGCAATGTGTGTTTGACTAGTTCACTAATGGATCTCAATGACCATTGTTCACTGATTGGTATTGATCACTTAATCATCATATTATTAATCATTTTCTTAATTTATTTAATTATTAATTATTATTATATCTTATTTTAGAGAGGGGGATATTACAACAAAATACACATATTTCCTAAAATATCAGAGACCAAATATACACAGTGAGAAGTCCCTGCATTAAATATACAAAAGAAGAGATATTGGCAAGCTAAAACAGATAACCAAATCTATTGAGGAGGTAGCAGAATCAAAACTAGATCACATGTACCTAAAGCCTAACCAAGGTCAATAACATCAATGACAGATGAAATCATCATTGAACAGCTTGGGCTCCTTAAATACTGCACAAGTTCAGGGATCTGAATAATATATAGAATGAATTCCATGAATTGCATACAGCAACAACCCTTTAACAGATTATCTCTTACATCTATATAGTAATTCTACAAGAGCTATCATTGGAAAAATATAAATACAATTCCTTTTATTAGCATCATTAAAGGATAAAAAATCCTGAATTAGACATTCCATTCAATTGAAAGAAGAGGCACCTTGTACTGGGCATGTATTTTTGGGACATTAAGTGACTTAAATGACCATTATGAGGTAAATAATACAATATTATTCTAGTACCCTTGTATAATGGTCAATTTATTAAGTACCTACCCTACAGAAGACTTGACAGAAGCTGCAGGTCATTTGGCCATGAATGCATAGAAGGCTGCCCCCTTCTCGTCAGAATACTCTACAACATGTATCTGTAATGGTTGGTAGCATAATCAGTCTAAGCTTAGTCGGTTCTGGTTTAAGATGAACAGTTATGTAAATCCTTTTAATTATTAATAAAATCATTATCACCTATCAAAAAAATAATAGTTATGCCCTAATCATTTATTGTGCCACTCCAATTTACTTATCAAGCAATATAGCAACCCTTACAAAGGGTCTCATTAATTGACTTACTGGAAAAACAGTAAAGCATCACATTTTTCTTTGCAAATCATTTTTTATTCAGAAAATGGCTTTCAAATTAACATGAAAGAAATCCATATCAGGGACCACTAATTTCACACAGCCCCCATAAGTATCCCAATCAGAAAGACAAAATACATACAAGTAATATAGCACTGCCACCTTTCATTACTCGCGTACCTCAAAGAAGAGACAACCCGTACAATTCCTAAGTTCCACCAGCTCATTCAAAGTGGTACCCTTGTTTTCCTTGGACTCAACCTTATTATCCTTCTTGCAATGGGGTAACAGAGAAACTATATCCATCATCAAGTGCCGATATCTACACACAAATCCAATTCCCAGCATTTCAGTCTTTTAGACATGCTTAAAAATGCTGTTGACAATATTAAATGCAGAAACATACAATATATGGCAGCTGCTGCTTGTTAACTAAACTTCCATTCAATGTAATACAGATAAGTAATAGCATCCAAGGAATTGTAGTGTAACTGTAATGAGCATGGATCGGTAATAATGTCAAAAGGGTGGCAGTATAATGTTAATGGGAGATAACATGGCAACTGAATCCTCATCAAGAGCCAATTTCTACAACCAAATTCAATCCCCAAAATCAGGCATTGTTTGATAATGATTGATTACTCAAGATATGTTCAATTGTAATGTAGAATGGATAATGTATACAGATAGGTAACAGCATCCAAGTAAATGTAGTCTAATTGTAATGGATTTGGACTCAAAATAGGTTGTGTTGAAATGGTAATGGGGTAACATGGCAGCAAAATCCATCATCAAGTGTCAACGTCTAAAAGCAAGTCCAATCCCCAAGATTCTAGACATTGTTCACAAATGTTTTGAACAAGATAGAACAAGAAAAGAAAAACATATGGACACTGCTTGCTTATTTATTGAAAGAAACAATCCATTATAATACAAATTGGATAACATAATACAGATAGGTAATTATATCAAAAGGGTTGCAATCTACTGGCAATGGAGTACCAGGGCAACTGAATCTGTCATCAAATTCCAATATCTACAAGCAAATCCAACCCCCAAAATTCCAGCTGCCACTCGCAAATGTTCCAAATAATATAAAATAAGGAGGATAAAAAACAGTTCATTGGTTGATTATTTGTGGAAAATGAATTCGATCGTTCTGCAGATTTGATGAATCTACGAGGTTGCTGAGCACAAGTAAATTGTGTGAAGTTGCCATGTTAAAATAAGGACAATAATTACTCCAGCTGACATGTCGTGAGCTTCTGCTACAACAATTATGAGGTGTATCAATCAGAGAAATAACTCCAGCCTACGTGTGGTGAAGTTGAGAGGTGATCATCCGCTGGCACGACCAAGCAAGCATTATTCGAGTTTACAAATATTAAAAATGCGGTCCAGGCATATCCACCGCTGCGTTTTTTCGCAGCCCATAACCTTGGCCGAATTAATAAGGTTCAAAAAATTCATGTATGGTGGCCGGAAGTGTTTTCTAACTGAGAAAACAAGAAGGGAGAGGATTTAGAGATTACCGGTAAACAATGCGTCGGGAACATATGACCAAGATCTTCTCCCTGTTGCGAAATATTCGTTTTTCTGAGTCATTTGCATTGTTCTCTTTATCTTTCTCTTCTTGAACTGGTGTTTTCCATCCGAGAAGAGTTCGCTTAGGACGTGGATTTTCCTCCTCTTTTGCGGTTTGAATTTCTTCTGATCTTTCTGGTTGTTTCCGCTTCTTACCCATCTTTCAATTCAAATTTGCCGCAACCGAAACCAAGACCAAAACCAAGAAAAACTAAGAACCCTTAAACACGACCACAACCCTAATAATAGCCTTAAACCCTAGAGGAAACTCAAAATTTATGAACAGAGCCTGCGAGAGAGCTTTTATTGCATCTTGTTTTATTTACGAGAAAATATTGCATTACTTGAACAAGGACGCATAGCGTTTCCTGCCATTGTAAAAAAGCATTACAGGCTTGTAGGTGCTCCACTAATTATTGACTTCCCCAACTCTTATGGCCATCTACTAAAATTTAAGAAAATTGTATGTGAACATTTGTCATTATACATCCAATTCATTTAAAAAAGTTGTTATTTCTTTTTATAGTTTCTTGATATTTAAAGAGTTTATCATTTGATACAAATAGAAAATTAGGACAATTTTAATTTAAGAATACACCTACATCAAAATCAGAATCTATATTAGAATCATGTAAGTTGTTTGCGTGCTTGTCAATACTAGCTTCTATCGATTAATAATTGTGAATATCATAGTCATTACAAGTTTATTAGACATTAAAGATCAAGATGCCCAAGTTTTCATAATCTATGTTTATTAGTTCAAACTTGTACATCACAAATTAACTATACATAGAAAGTTAGGTCTAATGCATTCATTATTAAACTGACAACTCTTATGGCTATCTACCAAAATTTATAAACATTTTATGTAAAAATGCATTGTTATTCTTCCAATGCAATTAAGAAAGTTGTTATCTTTTCAAGAACCAATATAAATTCAATATATTTATGAGTCACAAAGTAAATTCAATACATTTATATCTAAAAAGGTGTATAACATTTAAGTTGTCATATTTTAATACAATTGTGGGGTACACATGAGTTCACAAATACAGACAATGCCAATAAATATTTGTGTCGGAGTACATAAAAATATTTATACTTCTGCAAACTTTCTTAACAATTGTACCCATGACTGTAGCGAGTTCCAACCAATAGGATGTAAGATAAATATTTTACATATATATGAATAAAAAATGCTAATGAATAAAAACATTAGACATGAATAGCATTTGTTATAAAAAAATTCAAATGATTGGATGGAGGAAAAAACAATTTGGAATTCAATGAATGCTATAGTGTCCTGCCTATGGCAGGAACTAAAAAGGAGGGACCATATAAATCGACACCTCAAATCTTTACAGCACCCATTTTTAACATGGGAAAACAGTCGTTCAGCAATGGGAGACTAGGAATAAAATGTCCCCAAAAAAATTGTAGAAATGGAAGTATTGTTTATTATTAATTACTTATATGTAATTGAAATTTTTTCACTGATTTTCACTCTTTTATTATAAAGTATTTAAAATTAACTAAAATATTTATATAATTAAATTATATTGATAGCAAGTAAACATATATTATAATAAAGTATATTATATAAAAAAATTATTTAATATCATTTATTTAATATATTATAATTATTAATAATATTATTATATTATTATTAATTGTTATCATTAGGAGTTTCCAGTTTTGATTGTGTTGTAAATTTTTTGCATCAACGTTTCGAATCACATTATGTGGTTCATCATCAAGATGAGCATAAGAGAGCATAACATTTTTGGATTTGATAGTGTTGTAAGTTTTTTTGCATCAACGTTCTGAATCACACTCTGTGATTCATCATCGGGATGGTGTTCAACCACCGCGAAGGATAAAAAGGCACACACTAGAGTTGAGGGTGTATTCTAATAGCTGACGACCACAATGACAGTGATAGTTGATGGGAGTTATAAGGGTGTTGTGGACTAAAGCGATAAGGAGAGAGTATTGATCAAAGAGATAAGGTAGAGCATGACAGTTGGAGAGATAAGGGACTTGGAGAGATAAGGGAGGTTTGTCATGGGGAGATATAAGGAGGATAGGAGAGGCATAAGGAGATGATGAAGAGATAAGGGAGGGTGAAAAAAATAGGATAGGATAAATCTAGGAGACATTAATGCCTCGATAGACATATGTTACACTTCAGGGATGGGGTCCCCCTGTTGTGACCTCATTGGTTCAAAGCTCTAGTCAAAAAGTGATTACCAATGAAAAAAAAACTTATTATTATTTTATATTATAAAATAACTAACGTGTGTGTGTGTGTGTGTGTGTGTGTGTGTGTGTGTCATTGTTTATAATTAGTTAAATTTTATTATAATTATTAATTTGATATAACTCTTTTTATAAATTATTCTATACATTGTAACATTATGAATGTATTTTCAAAAATAGTTGTCTCATTTTTATTTTGCTTCTTTAACATATAAAAAGAATGCAATTTTTCTAACAAGTCACATTTATATTTAAATTCTAATAAACTAAAAATAATATTTATTTATTTATTAACAAATCAATGATTATATATATGAAAGTTAATCTTTTATTTATTATTATTTATATTATTATTTTTTAAAATTATTATATGTAATATTAGTTAGAATGTAGATAATATTTATTATTACATTCATTGGAGTTTAACTTCGAGTGACTAACTTCCCCCGTCACATATAACTTTAACCTCATGAAAGTAGTTAGTAAAAGAAAACTCTACTCTAACATTTTCCCTACTACATTTAGTTTTAATCAGTTTGTTCCAAATCAATGTGTAGACACCCAAAAATGGCTCGAGCCTGCTAGTCTTGGTGTTATCTTTTCTGCATTACAATTGAAACATTGTTTTGCATTCTAATTGTTTTCTCTATGTTGTGTATATGGTTTAAACATATGTCAGCATGTTGTCCTGCCCTATTGATTAAACATTGAAAATTGTTTAATTGATTACTAACACTTCTTGCATCTCATATCATAACCTCAATCTCTTTGGCCAAATCAATCATTCCTAAACCGATCCTAAACGTTCCTAATCATTCCTAAACCAATCTTAATTGCTCCAAAACGCTCCCCAACTGATCCTAATCGATCCTAACTTCATTGGAGTTTAACTTCAAGTGACTAACTTCCCTCGTCACATATAACTTTAACCTCATGAAAGTAGTTAGTAAAAGAAAACTCTACTCTAACATTTTCCCTATTACATTTAGTTTTAATTAGTTTGTTCCAAATCAATGTGTAGACACCCAAAAATGGCTCGAGCCTGCTAGTCTTGGTGTTATCTTTTCTGCATTACAATTGAAACATTGTTTTGCATTCTAATTATTTTCCCTGTGTTGTGTATATGGTTTAAACATATGTCAGCATGTTGTCCTGCCCTATTGATTAAACATTGAAAATTGTTTAATTGATTACTAACACTTCTTGCATCTTGTATCATAACCTCAATCTCTTTGGCCAAATCAATCATTCCTAAACTGATCCTAAACATTCCTAATCATTCCTAAACCAATCTTTATCACTCCAAAACGCTCCCCAACTGATCCTAATCGATCC
The DNA here is from genome assembly GCA_027943335.1 of Chamaecyparis obtusa. NCBI lineage: Eukaryota > Viridiplantae > Streptophyta > Pinopsida > Cupressales > Cupressaceae > Chamaecyparis > Chamaecyparis obtusa. The sequence goes on from BSBK01010506.1 coordinate 232,002, forward strand.
TAAACCATGTCAAACCTTTCTAAATCAGTTCAAATCAAACATAATCAGTCCAAAATCTTTTCAAACACAGCTGATCATTATCAAATTAATTCTAGGGCATTGTCCAAGTTCATCGATGTCTGATCTAATCAATTTCAAATCAATGCAATCTTGTCGAATCCTTGTCAAACCTATTCTCATCAATCCAAATTATATCAATCCAACCCTAAATCAATCAAAGGAATTATCCAAGTTCATCGACATCTAATCAAATCATCAATCCAATCTCGAGCGCATTATCAAAGTTCATCGATGCCTCGTTATCCTAATTCAAATCAATCCTAAATAGCATTGTCCAAGATCATCAATGTTATTTCATCATCATCAATCCAATCCCTAGTGCATTATCAAAGTTCATTGATGACTCATTATCCTAATTCAAGTCAATCCTAAATAACATTGTCCAAGATCATCAATGATATTTCATCATCATCAGACCAACCTAATGGCATCGTCAAAGTTCATCAATGCTATCATATCTTGTCATCACCAATCATGCACATTGTCAAAGTCCATCAATGTTGTGTTGATCCCTAATCAGTTTTTAATCACTAAGATCAGTTCAAACCCTAATCGAATCATTCAAGACCAATTCCTTTTCAATCTTATGTCATCAATTTGGCCAAATATCTTTACTAAATTATTCCCTTGGGGTAGATAACCTGACACAGTCAAGGTTGGTGAATCCAATTAAGGACAGGCCAACCTTGCAACCCAAACCAATACGCAGCAGAAATACAGAATAACAACACAAGGTATGATATAAAACAAAAATCTGTATTCATCAAATCCCTGATTATATGCAATGTGTCAAGTTGTAAGGCCTTCCCAGTTACGACCAGATACAAAAAAATTATTAGTCTATAAGATCTCGTAGGATCCAAATCTTTTTCACAACATCAGCACTCAGCTACCCCAGGTTTGCAACATGCAACACACTGGTAGGCACCTAGGAAAGATCTAAACTTGTACTCCAACTTCCAAGCAATCTTCCTTTCCTAAGCTCGCAGGCTACTAAATTCCTTTCCACCATCTGATGCCCTAAACAACTACCCAAGCATCCTATAAATATTGAATCTCAGCCACAAGTTAGCTGATGAAACAATTAAGCCACCCAGACAAATATTAAATGCTAAAACACCAGTCGACTCTCAAATAGCCTTACAAAATAAATAAACTCTCCAAGATGGCCCCAATGGTCATCAAATCCGCATAAAAGAGTGCAACACGCCAGATCTAGGTCCCCACACATCCAATGGTCAATCCGTAACATGAGGAGCTTGACCCAAATTAAATGCACTAGTCGGCCAAGCTGATTCATCCAAACAATCCAATCGATAAGCAAGAACACCGAACAACAGAAGAAATAACCGAGCACTAGTCAACTGACCATGCCAAGCATGACCAAGCAACCCAATCATCATCAAGCAATATGAAACTGACGCCTTCAGCTGCCGAGCATTCTTTAGAGACCAAGCACCCAGGAAAACACTGAAATTGAGCAACCAGTCTCCCAAACCGAGCAAGGATACCATCAAACCAAGATCAAAACTAACAATCTACCTTCAAAGACAAACATATTTTTGGTTGATACAGGATTGCCAAGAATCCTAGGATGCTCCTGCATCAGACACCCCAGGTCAGAAAGATTTTCTCATAAGGAAATCAGGAATGCCTCAAGGGAATCAGAACAGGTATACCAAATATGTTCTTCATCCATATCTCATATTGCCCTTCATCCTAAGTAGTCTCCACTCCATCCTCTATCTTTCACAACAAATTCTTCTGCTTTCCACTTCTTTTATATGTCTGGTATGCAATTGATAGCAACTGACTCTAACCACTACCGACCACAATAGTGCCTCGGTAAGGTTCATCCTCCTCAATCAACTTAGTATCATCTGCATCCCTCTATGTCATAAATGTCACCATCTGTTGAACTATCTCTACCAGCAAAACCATCTGCTTCTTGATCTCAACAAACTCTTCAGAGATATCACTCTCCTTCTCCTTCACCTTCAAACTAGACTTAACAGGAATAGGTCCTTCCACCTTGTGCTCCTGAGGTTTGTCATAAGGGAAACACCTGATAACCCCACATCCTTTAACCCATGTCTCCTATAAAGGTATCAGCTTATGCCGAGCTCCTTCATGTAACCACATAAGTGTTAGCACGACCATAAAACAACACATTTCTGTCAAACTGCCAAGGTCTATCGAAAAACATATGATAGACATCCGTAGGCAACACATCACATAATATCTCATCATGGTAAGATCCAATCTGGAAATTAACCAAGCATTGCTCTTCAATTATAATGTTAGAAACATCTTGTATCAAACTAATCTCATAAGGATTAGGATGCTTCCTCCTTTCCAAATTCAATTTACTAACCATTTCTTCTAAAATAAAGTTCTCAGACCTGTCACCATCAACTAGAACATTACATACCTTGTGTTTGCACTTGCATCTAGTCCTGAACAAATTTCTCCTTTGCATCGGTTTAGAGACACATGTAGCCAATCTTCTAGTGACAAGACATTCACCTTTATCTAAAACATTCTCAATGTCTTCTTCAGCAACCAATGCCACTCTTTTCTTAGGACACTGCCAACTTCTATGACCAACTTCACCACATTTATAACAAGTACCAGCGAACTCATTCTTCCACCTTCCTCTCTGTCCAGCATTCTTAGTAACTTGACCATTGCTAGATCCAACATCAGGTTTGAATTCTCTAGCACATTACCTTCAGCAACTGTCTCACTAATCTTACCTCCTCGGTTCTTACTATTATGTCTACCTTCAAACTTCTTATTCAGCTTCTCTTCAATCTTCAATGCCATTTGATAAGCATCTCCTATTGTTGTCATCCAAATAGTAAGTAATTCTTCTTGAATACTAGGTCTCAAACCATAGACATACCTAGAAACCTTTTCTTTATTAGCTTCAGAATGACCAGTCCTAATTAGGATTCTGTAAAACTCCTTGGTATACTCCTACACTGATTTGTTAGTCTACTTCATAGCTTGCATCTTCTTAAACATTTCCAATTCATAATCCACCGGAATGAATTGCTTCTTCAACTTCTCAACCATTCGGTTCCACCTAGTGATCTTCTCTTTTCCTCTTCTACCTCTTTCCAACTGAACTTCTCTCCACCAAATATTTGCATGACCTTTGAGCTTAGTCTTTGCAAATCTAACCCTACCAGGATCTTCTATTTCTTCATACTTAAAGTATTCATTAATCTCATTGATCCAATCAATCAATTCTTCAGGCCTAAGGCTTCCAGCAAATGAAGAAACTTCAATCTTAGGTCTCTTGCCAATCTTAGACATAGCTTTCAAAATTCGATTCTCCTCAAGATCTCTAGCTTCTTCTACAGCTTCTTCAAAATGATCTTCATCAAATTCATCATCACTATCCTCTTTCAAAGTAGGCTTCTTCTTTCTCAAATCCTCTTGTAGGTCTTGCACTTGTTTCTGCAAAGCCCTAAAATCATCAAGGTTGAATTCTCCAATAGCTTCTTCATCTGAAGTCTCGCGATTTCTCCTTAGAGGCATCTTCGAATCAAGATCTAGACACAAACACACAAGATCCACTTGGCTCCAACAAGAACAAACCTCTCTCAACCAGATCAACTTGCTCCAATAGGAACAAACTTCGCTCTGATACCACCTGATGCAGTCAAGGTTGGTGAATCCAATTAAGGACAGACCGACCTTGCAGCCCAAACCAATACACAGTGGAAATATAGAATAACAACACAAGGTCTAATATAAAACAAAAATCTTTATTCATCAAATCCTTGATTATATGCAATGTGTCAGGTTGTAAGGCCTTCCCGGTTACGGCCAGATACAAAGCAATTATTAGTCTACAAGATCTCACAGGATCCAAATCTTTTTCACAACATCAGCACTCAGCTAGCCCAGGTTTGCAACATGCAACACACTAGTAGGCACCTAAGAAAGATCTAAACTTGTACTCCAACTTCCAAGCAATCTTCATGTCCTAAGCTCGCAAGCTACAAACTTCCTTTCCACCATCTGATGCCCTAAACAACTACCCAAGCATCCTATAAATACTGAATCCTAGCCACAAGTTGGCTAATGAAACAATTAACCCACCCAAACAAATATTAAATGCTAAAACACCAGTCGACTCTCAAATAGCCTTACAAAATAAATAAACTCTCCAAGATGGCCCCAACGGTCATCAAATCCGCATAGAAGAGTGCAACATGCCAGATCTAGGTCCCCACATGTCCAATGGTCAATCCATAACATGAGGAGCGTGACCCAAATTAAATGCACTAGTCGGCCAAGCCAATTCATCCAAACAATCCAGTCGGTAAGCAAGAACACCGAGCAACAGAAGAAATAACTGAGCACCAGTCAACCGACAATGCCAAGCATGACCGAGCAACCCAATCATCATCGAGCAATAGGAAACTGACACCTTTAGCTACCGAGCATTCTTCAGAGACCGAGCACCCAGGAAAACACTAAAACTGAGCAACCAATCTCCCAAACCGAGCAAGGATACCATCAAACCAAGATCAAAACTAACAATCTACCTTCAAAGACAAACATATTTTTGGTTGATACAGGATTGCCAAGAATCCTAGGATGCTCTTGTATCATAACCCATAGTTTATCCCTTTTCTATTAATCAATTTTATGGATTAATTACCCCTATCCCAAGTCTCCCGCAATTAATTAGTGAATTAATTAATTGTTTCCCTTTTGAATTAGGGGATTTTATAATTCCTAAATTCTTGATTATCCTTTTAAGGGAATATTGATTTTAAATCATTTAAAAATGAGCTCTTACACATCCCTTAAGTTTTGCTTCATGACATCCTACTAAAATTAGCCTTCACATTTCTTCCACTTTCCCTTTCTCCTTTTCCACTAATTTGGCCTCCTAATTGCCTACTAATTAGCCTATTCTTTACTCTTCCATGTTTTCCCCTAATTGTGCATTAATTTGTGCATTCCCTTTTGTGCTTCCAATTTGTCATAATTATGATAAATTTCCATGTTGCACACTAGCTTGCCCTCTTTTGCATTTTGGCTCTCAACTCTATAAATTGAGACTTTTTGCACTAATTTGGTTAACCACTTTGAATGATCAATTACTCCTAGTATTCTCAATTTTTCTTTCAAGATATCATAGTGCATTTCAAGATCTTTTCAAGAGCTACATCCATCCATGCTTTGGAGAAGAAAGGAGAACATGAGAACCAAGGCTTGAAGGGAGTTTTAGATAGTGTTTTAGTTCTCTTATTTCAAGTTGTTTTCATGATGAGATTGAATTAGGTTTTGCATATTGTTGAAAGTTTTGCGGTTGCTTTTAATATGCTCTCTAACCCTAATTTTGATCTTACAATGAAATATTGTTTAATAAAAAATTAACTATTAAAAAAATACTTTCTATATTAGTTCTTTCTATTACCTAGATTATTAAATTTATATTTAATGATATCACTTTAATGTATTATTACCTAAATGTTAAATAAAATAATAAACAAAATAAATTATCATTTTTCACACATGTTTCTCCATTTTTTGCCATGCCAAATTACAAAGAAAAATGAATGAGATAGATCATTTCTATAGTTTGCATATTTAAATATTCTATTTCAAATTCTTGCATGATTTTCACAAGGGTGTACAATATAAACAAGAATCTCATCCATACAAAAGTGTGTTCAAACTCTTAGAAATGTATTTTCACCTAAATAACAAACATTTCAAGCCAAGCTTCATATTGTCTTTGTAGTTCATATTATTATATTATATAAACTAGAAAGACAATATAACCTATAAATTATGTTAAAAATATATTTAATATTTATATTATATATATTAAAAATATAGTTTTTATAATAAAAAAAATTTAAATTTTTTTTTGCAATGGCTTTGCATTTTTGCAATTTGAGATCTTTCCTTAGTGTTGACTCTCTAGACAGACAATTCGTGTTTTTTTCAAAAATCAGATATGCAATCAAGGTGAGGTGTCTAGATCCTCCTCCTTTTGCTTGGTGTAAACAATTTCATCTATAATTTATCACCTAGGGCACGAAGGGCTCCTCATTCCAGGGTTCTCCCGGCGTATTGCTCCAATGATACTCGTTCTACTGCGAGTAAAGGTTGAATGCATGGGGAACAATCATGCCTAAGGCAAGAATGTAAGTCAAACAATGCTCTGGTGGAGGACTCTGGCTGGTAGAAGGTTAGATCTCGCAAAAACCATAAGAAATCTCCCTCTTCCCTCATTTATGTACCCATGCCATTATCTTTGAGAAATAATTTTGATCTGCTAAATGATTTGAAGCCCCATAACAACCATGGTTTTTATTCCCCTATGCATCGGCGAAGGTATGTGACTAATAATATGCAGACCATAGCCCCTAGTAAAAGGATTCCTTTGAATATAAAACTGACTTAGTCCCCATCCATAAAATATACTCCTCTGCATAAAAGAAGGATCTCTAAAAAACCTCAATCCCATTCTCATATTGAACAATCCCCTAAAGCTATCCCTTTTTCTCCTCCCCATCGTAGAAGGAACGCCCATTATGATAGAGATGGGTGATGGGGTCATTGATTGTACTTAGGAATTAATGCAGCTTATAGGCATATTTCTTAGATGGAATGGTTATGGAGTGTCTTTAGTCAGAATAGCAAATTGGCTCAAGAAGCGTCTCCAGAATCGAGTATCTCTCTGCTAACAAATGAATTTATGTTTGTATATTGTTATGATATTGAAATGAAAGAGAAATTTTAGATAATAGATGCCCTAAGGTGCATGGTTATGATTTTACAGTGCTTGATTGGAGCCCGTTCTTTAGCCCTAATATGCTAAAAGGATTCTTAGTATCTAGAGCAATAAAGTTAATTAATATACCTCTGGGATGTACAAACAAAATTATTCTCAAAAATATTGGTAATAGTTTAGGACACTTCACAAGATCGGTAGTTACTGAATTTCCCTGATCAGAAGAGATTATCATAGTGGATATGGATATATCTATTAAGGTGCTACCCCCTATAATAATAAAAAGTGGATCCAAATAGTTCAACATAAACCCTATTATTATGACATAAATGGTTAAAGATTTCAAGGAGGCTCTTGATGTCAAAATTTTGCCCCTCCCTCAATGAGATCCATCCAACAATGTTATTATCAACCTAAATGATGTTGGTGGTGGTTTTTCGGTCAAGTTTCCAATAAAATCACCTAATGAGAAGCAATAAGGCAGGAATCCATAGGTAAATTAGAAGTCAATAATATAAACACCTTTCCCTTATTATCTCCAAAGCTTCTTAGGACTCTAGTTTCCCCTGTGGAAGTTTCCCCCTCCTGCTCTAAGGATACTATTAAGGAAGATGGAGCTCTGTGAAACATTCCTATGGCAAATGATATTAGTGTAGAAGAATATAAAGAATCTCTACTGCAAGTAATAGAACAAGCAGAGGTTATGAGGTTAGTAGTAGAACAAGAATTGAGTAACATAGAAGAAGGTGTTGTGGAGAAGGGAGATTTCTATGAGAACTTAGCCTCAATAGAGAATAGATCAAGGAGTCAGTTATCAAAAGAGAAAAAGGAGCAAGAACAATTATCTAGCTATCAAGATCAATTGGTGAATTCAATCTCAGAGGATGGAGTTTCAGAAGCCTTGGTTTTGAAGGATAAATTCACCCTTCCCAACCTTGATGACAAGGAATCGACAGAAGACATTTTAGATTATCTAGGTTTGAACCCAAATTTGGTGGATGTTTTGGTGGTTGAGGAGGAGTTAGACTAGGATATTCTCCCCAGAATTTTAGTTGTGCTAGAGCATGGAGATAAGGTAGAGAACAATAAAACTTTGAAATTGGAAGAACCTTATTCAGATTTATCCCTAGGACCAAAATTGGTGAATTCTAGTAAGACTCTTATGAATTGTGCTTATGTTCCCAAATCTAGAGGTAGAAAATCTCTCAAAGAGTTAAGATAAAGAGTAGGCCAGGCCTCAGGTTAGACAAAAATAACAGAACTTCTTGATGTGGGGAAGGGGAAGATCCTTCCCAATTAGCTATGAAAACCATTTCTTGGAATGTTAGGGACCTTAATGCCCCTAACAAAAAGTGCCTAATTAAAAGGCACTTATCACTATTTAAGTTAGAGTTAGTTATGATTCAGGAAACTAAATTAGACAAGGATGGTTATAGGATGTTGAATAAGAAAATAGGTAGTTGGGAAGTCTATGGCTCCCCCTCGATAGGGGCTTCTGGAGGAATTGGCATAATTTGGAATCCTTGGAAATGCAGTTATTCCCCTCTTGAATCTAGATTAAACGAATGAGTGGGAGGGTTGGAAGTATAAGAAGTAATTTGAATTTTATTCCAATTAACATTTATGGGCCTAAATTTTTGCATGAGAAAAGAGAGTTATGGCAAGAAGTTAGTAATTTTGCTTCTTCCTATCCTAATGAATTAGTAGTTATGGGAGGAGACTTTAATGTTATCCTTAATTTAGAAGACAAGATAGGTGGATCAAGATGCTTTTCTCAATCTATGAAGGAATTCAATCAATGGATCAATAATCTAGAAGTTATGGAACTAAGATCAGGAAATAGTAATTTTACTTGGTCAAATAGAAGAACTGACACATGTGTGATTAGAGAGAAATTGGATAGATTCTTTTGTATAGGTGATATATCTAACCTGGATTTTGACTTAAAGGTGAAGAATCTTCTCTTCTCAGGTTTAGATCATTTCCTAGTAGAGCTATCATTTCTTGAGGCATCCATCCCCCAAAAGAACCCTTTCAATTTTGAGAAGGTGTTGCTTTTAGATGAAAATTATTTGGAGAATATAGAAAAATGGTGTAAGGAAGCCAGCTTTGAGGGATCTAAAACCTTTGTCGTGGTGTCCAAACTTACATTAATTAAAATAAACTTACTTAATTGGAATCAAACCAAGTTTGGGAATATTTTCAAAGATAAGCTAGATTTAGAAAATAAGTTAGAAAGACTTAATGAGGAAGTTATTTTGAGAGGTATGAATCAATCACAATATGAGGAAGAAAAATTTTTAAGGCAAAAATATGAAGAATGCCTTGCAAAAGAGGAAATCTTTTGGAAACAGCACTCCAGAGAAACTTGGTTGGCAAAAGGTGATAAAAATGCTAAATTCTTCCATAACAATGCGAAACAAAGAAGGTCAAATAATATAATTTGGATATTAAGAAAATAAAATAATGAATGGATAGAAGAACCAGTTCAAATTGGCTCAGAAGAAGTGAACTATTTTGAGAAAATTCTTAACAATAATGATGGTTCTAACTTGATGGCTCAGAAGGAGATCCCAGGCTTTATCCCCAAAATAATAATAGAAAACCAGAATAAAATTCTCAATGCTAAATTTACAATGGAAGAAATAGAAGCCATCCTTAAAGACCTTCATCCAAACAAATCCCTGGGTCCTAATGGTTTTCTTGCATTGTTTTATCAAAAGTGTTGGTCGTTTATAGGTGAGGAAATTGTAGGGGCATTAGAAGGTATGAGGAATTCTAGAAAATTATTAAAGGAAATTAATAATACATTTCTTGCCTTAATTCCTAAGAAACCAGATGTTGAAAGTTTGGATGACTTTAGACCAATAGCCCTTTGTAATACCCTTTATAAACTTCTAACCAAAACAATTACTAATAGGTTAAAGGTGTTCCTTCCCTCTATTATCTCAGAGGAACAAATAGGTTTTGTCCCTAGTAGATCAATATTAGGAGTAATTATAGCTTAGGAGGCTATTCACTCGGTTCAAATGAACAAATCCCCAAGTATGTTTATTAAACTTGATATTCAGAAAGCATATGACAAAGTTGATTGGAGATTTTTACGAAAATGTTTAGAAGCATTTGGATTTTCAAAAAGGTGGATCAATCTAATCTTTGAATGTATTTCAGGTCCCCATATGTTAGTTCTAGTGAATGGCTCTCCTGTAGGCTTCTTTGAAATCTCTCAAGGACTAAGACAAGGAGACCCTTTGTCTCCCTTTCTCTTTATTATCCTAGCTGAAGCTTTAGGGAGGTCCATCTCTAAAGCTAAGGTAAAAAACATAATCAAAGGTATTAAGATTACTTCAGATTTAGAGGCCAACACTCATCAACAATTCATTGATGATACCTTCCTTTTAGGTGAAGCTAGTAGAGAGGAAGCATTCTCCTTTAAGAAAATCTTAAACTTGTATATAGATACTTCTAGCCAAAGGATTAATGAGAACAAATCCAACATTTTCTTCTTAAATACTACTGTTGAGGCAGAGGAGGAAATTTGTGAGATTTTTCACTTTAATAAAGGCTCTTTTGCTTGCAAATATCTAGGTTTCTTTTTGGATAAAGGGATAAAATCAAATAATTTATGGGGGGGTGTATGCAATAAACTAGACAAAAAGACAAAATCTTGGAAAGAGAAATGACTCTCCAATGTCGTAAGGGCATTAATGATAAGATCAGTTTTGTCAGCAATTCCTACATATCAGATGATGTGTTTTAAACTCCTAGAAGGGGTCAAAGATAAGATAGTTTGAAAAATGAGATCCTTTTTCTGGCAAGGGTATGGGGAGAAGTCTAGAATGGCCTTAATTTCTTGGGAGAAAATTTGTAGGAGGTGGGAAGATGTTGGTATCAACATTAAGAATATATCCTTTCAGAATAAAGCCCTAGGCACTAAACTAGCATGGAAGATGATCAAAGAACCAGATTCTAAATGGGTAAGGATCCTCAGATATAAATATCTTGATGGTAATGATAACCTAAGTGTTTGTAGATCTCAATATTTTCCCAAGGGCTCCATAATTTGGAATCTTATTGCAGAGTGTAGGGATATTATAGTGAAAGGCTTATCATGGGATGTTAAAAATGGAGGTAAAGTTCTTTTCTGGATGACTCTTGGGGAGGATATCCCTTTTTACGATTAGTTTTGGAAGATGACAAATCAATAGATGCAGCAATTTCATTAATGGGAAATTATTTAAGTGATTATATTGAGTCTTCAGATGAGGAGAGTTCTTTAGGCTGGAAATGGAAATATCTTGATCACCTCAATCTTCCAAGAAGTTTTTTAGACCTTCTCAGTGAAACCCTTAGATGTAGAAAGATAGTTCCTAGAGCAGGTGAAGACTCTATTATTTGGGAAAGAGATAAAAGTGGGCTTTATAGTGTTAAATAAGGTTATGACTTTCTCCTTATGAGTTCTTCAAGGAAATATGACCTCCTGTTAGACCTTAGTTGGAATAAAGATTGTTTACCTAAAGCTAGGAAGTTCACATGGGCTGCATTACAAAAAATGATTCTTACAGTAGAATGGTTTACCAAAATAGGCTTTAATGGCCCATTCATGTGTGTTCTATGTGAGAAGGATTCTGAAGATGTGGATCACCTATTGATAGGTTGTGAGTTTTCCAATAGATGTTGGAACTGGTTAATCTCAAAACTAGACTGGAGAACTGCGCTTCCAAAGGATATAATTGGTTTATTTAAGAGTTGGCCAAGGAAGGCCAATAATGACCTTTTTCGTAAAATTTGGAAAATAGCTCCTTCTATGCTTATTTGGGAAATATGGAAGGAAAGGAATATAAGGCTATTTAGAAATACTAGGTTAAGTATGGATCAATTTCTGTCGAAAGTGGAAGCTTGCATTATGGAGGTAGTTAATAGTATAAATTTGCTAGGTAAGAAAGATAGATCATTTTCTATTAGTGATAGTTACTTGAGGAAAAAATGGTTTGGGTTGAATATTTCATTCTTCATAGGAAGTAGTGGGGAGGAGACTAAACTCAAAAGGGCTAACTGTATATGGAAGTCGCTTGTTGAAGGTTGGTACAAACTCAATTTTGATGGGGCTTTGAAAGACAATCCAGGAAAAGCAAGTGCTGGATGTTGTATCCATGACTGGAAAGGTAGTAAGATTGTTAGAAAATCCATATATCTAGGCCATGAAACTAAAAATGTAGCAGAACTTAGGGCTTTATTCGAAGGGTTAAATCTTCGCAAGAGGCTTAATTTGGATCATATAGAAATTGAAGGGGACTCCTTCTTAGTCATCAATGCAGTTAGAAAAGGAACAACTCTAAATTGGCATCTGAATGGTATAGTTGAGAAAATAAAGGAAACCTTATTAACCATCCCAAACTTCACCTTGAATCACATCTATAGAGAGAAGGGAATAAGGTAGCAGACCTATTGGCTAATAAGGGTGCATAAGGTGTTAACAACGAACAAATTAATATGAATTAGAAGGGGATCACTTTGGCTAATTTACTGTCTAGAGTAATTCAATCTATAAATTTAGATAGTTAGGGTAAGTGGTTAAGGTATAGTAGACTTTACTTAAACCCCTCTATAGAAGTAGAGATATTAGATTCATTGTGCTATTAGGTTGTTTTTAGATTTATTAGGATTTAGTTGGCCCTTAGCTATTTAAGGGTTAGCTTACTTCAGGAATGAATCTTTTTAATTCGCCTGGGTCAAAGGTCGATTATCTAATAAAGTAAGTAGTTAAGTTAGTATATCATTGATTTTATTAGGAAGTGTTGATAAATAATTATGTAATAATTAGCAAGATTCATCATAATCCAATAACTATCTCAAAATTAGTGGTATTCCCAAAAAATCCTTAAAGACCTCTCACTCTCAGTGATTAGTACTATATTGTTGATTATAGTAATTATGACTCTGAGGCCCTCTTCTCTTTCCAAGAGCTTAGAAAATATCTACTTTGATTTTATCTAGTAAAGTCTCTAGCAAGTACCTTTAGGTGTCAAGCGATCCTCATCCCTCAAGTACAAGAGTGATGGTGAGGTGATGGCAAATTTAAGAAGGACATGCTTCGCATGGGATCAAGCTCCCTCAATATGATTTATGAGTGATCAAGTGAGTAAATTAGATTTAATAGCATTAAAGATTGGATCAGAAGGTTAACTTGTAAAATTTTATAACAAAGAGAAGAATGGAATCTAGAATTGTAACCTTCCACCTAAAAGAGAACAAGCAAATGGCATTTAGGGGCTAGATCAAATCGGAAAGATGGAATGGTATTCTTAATCCTCTCCCAGACTCTATTAGTAGAGCCCTAGAAAAAGGATTAGGGGAAGACAATTTCGATAATGAGTTCACTGTCCGCGTCAATGACCATATAGTGGGGTTTTTTATAGCATTGGCAGCATTCAATGGAGTGGAAAAGGAAAAGATTATAGCGACTGCCAAGGAAATTTTTAAGAATGATTTCTTTGATGGCCTGAAAAATGCGGTATATGGCATAGACAAGAACCTAACTATCCCTTATCCAGAAATCTATATGAAAATAACATTGGTGGATTTACCTTCCATCCCAAACTTTCAGCATTTACCAATGCTATTTTTTAAGGACGAGGGAAAATTTGACAAGAGTTGGCCTGTGATGAGGTGGAACTTGGACTTCCTGATAAATGCAGTGCTTAAGGAACATGGCGAAATTGAAGGGGTGTTGAATTATTGGCAAGCTGAAGGTTTTGACATCCTGGAGGAATTTGACGAAGAAGACATTAATAATGTCAGGATAGTTTCTCCCTCAGTTAGGAAAAGCTCAAGGATCAACCCAGCGGACACAGGTGAAGAGGAAGTTGTCTTTCTACGGAAGAATGGAGAAACATGGAGCTATAGTGTGATAATAAAAGATTAAATGCTAGTACTAGAACATAGTAAGAAGGAATAGGGCAATAGGAAAACTTTAAATAGTCTTTTTTGATATCTAAATAGATATGATAGTATAACACTTTTGTCTATGTAAAGTCGAGAAACTCAGATACTGGATTTATATACTTATTAGCAAAAATGATAAATATTTCATAAATGGTTGGAAAGTGTTTTTAGTTTTGTTAAATGGGTTTATATAAAGGTTTGTACTATTAACATAGATAGAGTAGATATTCACTAAATAGTCTAGTTTTCATATATGTTTGATTCAAATATGTTAAATTTCCTCGTAGCTCTGTTTACTCTGGGTCCTAATAAGAGGAATTTTCCAACTGCTCCTATTTTAGGATTTACCTTAGTCTAGGTCTATTTACTTATTTATGATATTCTTAGTCCTTCTAGGTCCTCTAGGGAGAGTACTATGATAGTATACCCTCATTTAATCTAGCCCCTTTTTCGGCCTATAGTGGTTATATCATTTGAAATAGGATCTTTCTCCTCTCTCAACCCTCACTTTTAGGTTCCTCTAGATTCCTTTGTTAGTTTTCTCTTGATCCCCATGTACAAGATATGCCTCTCCTTTTATAGATTGTAAGGACCTCCAGCGTGGCTATTATTGGTTCTATAAACGGACTCTTGGAGGTTTTTTTGGTTACAGGTATTTGGAATCTTGTAATATGATTAGAGTGAATCATTCCATATATAATATTTAGTTTTATATATGACTTTAGGCATTGACTAGGAAGGCTAGTTTATTGTCCCACAATTAGCAAATATTAATAGCATATTTTAGGTAGAAACCCTTAAGAATATTCAAAAATTCTTTATAGAATATGTAGCGTATAGTTTTTAAATTATTTATTGTACTTCATATCCTATTCCCCAAAAGACTTGTAAGAACATGATTAGTCTAGCTTCTCAACCGTCTTGTTATTCACACTGGTAGAAGATGGAAGAGAAAATGCTACTCCCCCTTTGGATTTATATATATACTCTAAATTGTAACAAATTAACATCACCTCAGCTCATAAATAAAATGTCATCAATATGGCTACCCCAATCAAACTAATATGCAAAAGAAGCCAAATTGCTTTCGCTAGTGATGTATCTATCAAGCACCTCAAAATAATTATGTTGGACAATCACCCTCTCATCCTTAGAGGTATCTTTCAGATCTTAGGGCTATCATTTTTAACAAATAATGATAGGTACAAAGTTTACACTGATATTACATCAATGTTTGTAGCTTTTGTCTTATATTAGGGAACCAACTTATATTGGGGAACCGAGAAACATGACACTAGGAGGCTATGCTTCAGAATTTTCAAGCGCAAATTTTTAGGAAACCTAGACAAGGTCCTTCAAAACATAAAAGAGGACTTAACCATCTCAACACCTTGATTCTATGATATACCTTCTATCAAGGGGAGACAAGTGCCAACCATTCCTATTGTGGTATTCGAGGATCTCAATACAATCAATGAAAGAGAGCCCATTTTTAAACGGAACATTGAATTCTTATTGATATACATGAATATTAAGAAAGCATCAATGAAAAGATGGTTCTATGACTATTGGCACAGTGATGAGGTGGGAGACACAGATATGGATTGTTTCTTCGAATCAGAGTGAGAAAATCTTGTTGAAAATTGGCTAGAAGAAGGAGGCCATAGAGAGAAGAAGAAACCAAGAATCAATGATTCAAAAGATTATAGATCAAAGACCAAGAATTAAATTAGAAGTATAGATCTTTAGATTCCTTGTCTTGAATAATTCTGTTAAGAATCTTTAACACTCCCCCGAACTCTGTTTTGAAAGATAATGTCTCATCTCTTATTATATCTATAAGATGTTATCTCAATAATTCTGTTATATTCAAACTAGATTAAAGTTTCTGAACATTCAGGATCCCATATATCTACTTGGAAAGTATTTGCTGTATCATTTCAATCTATTTTGGGTAAATGATATATATATATATATATATATATATATATATATATATATATATATATATATATATATATATATATATATATATATATATATATATATATATATATATATATATATATATATATATATATATATATATATATATATATATATATATAAAATCATATAGATAGATATATCATTTATTCAAGGAATCTCTATTCAATGTCCTTAGCATTAGCAGTACTATATCATCTGGTCATTTGTGAAGAAATTTTCTTTATTTAAAGATGGTGATAGATAGGTAAGGTACAAGACATTTCATAATTCAATTTGAGTAAGTTATGGTTTCAGACATTTCTTGCTTATTTTGCAAATATTCATATAGATGTAAATAGATCCTCCTTTAATGTTCCTATTCATAATCTTATCTTTATCCCTTCAACAATATAGAATGATTTAGGGTAAAATTTGGTGTTTATTTAATCTTTCCCGTAGTAAGTAAAAATCTCTATCTTCCCTTTTTCAAGATTTATCTTAGTTTAAACATAATAATTTAGTATCAGTAAGTTTTGTTTCATATAGCTAGACTTCTTGGCTCGAGGCATAAAAAATGTCTTAAGGCTTTATTGTTTTCTGTAACATTCTCTGACACAAAGTAAGGAAGTATCTGTTGTTAAGAGCTGATATAGCTCTATAGTATGTTTATGGAATTAATTAGAATCTCTCTCCTCTACCTCGGTATAAGGATATCTCTGACGATTATATGCAAGTGGCAATAAAGATTCTCTTATGAGTATTCCTTCGAAGCAGGTAAAAAAGGAACTATCTATATTTAGGTCTTGGCCTATAGATAAATTAAAGGCCTCCAATTATGAATAAGGATCATATAGACTTCAATTGCTTCTTAAAATTTGTAGTAGTGTTATCCCCGACCTTCTTGGCCCAGCCAGAGAGTATGTTGGCAAGATAACTATCTGAAATTTTCTCCATTGTGTGGCATATCCCTTTTAACCACTTTCTTTAGATATCCTCAGTTTCATTTATGTTAAATTAGTAGGCTTCAAATCACCCTAGAGGTGCTGGTTAAGTTGGTTTTTTTTATTGTGTATTCTTGTTTGTGGATCTCTTGTCTTGAAGTCAACACATAAATTATTTGTGTGTTGACTTTAGGGGAGGAATCTACAATAGAGCTTCATTTCCTCTAGCATCCTGTAGAGTAGTGTGGAGTGAAGCCTCTCTCCTTCCTTTATTTTATGTTTATATGGTGTTTTGCCTTGTGGTTAAAAGTTTAAGGTTTTTTTCTTCTATTGGGCTTAACTTTTATTCTGGCAAGATTTTGTTTCTTTATATATATATATATATATATATATATATATATATATATATATATATATATATATTCGAATTCTTATGGGCTCTCATATGGGGCATTTATCAACTGAATCCTTTCATTTAAGTTTCAATCTGTTAGATATTTCTAATGCGTGGAGAGGTGATTGAGACATTTAATATGTTTAATCACTATGTTAGTGAATGGGCACTCATACTGTTGTCATTTGTGTTTTGTCACTGATGTCAACATATGTTTATGAGAGAAGAACAGGTTGGTTGTAACAGTGTACAGACATTGTACGGATGTTTTAGATGCTGCAAAGTTAGATGAGAGTTTAGATGGATGTTGTGATCTTATATCCAAGATTGCATCACTAGATGTTTCATATTAAGAGAGATACATATGTTTTAATTAAGACTGGTCACTGGACTGTGACAGTGAGAATTGACAGAGTGAGTCTCTAGGTTTCTGGTATATCTTTCAGAGGATTTGGATTCAAGATATGTGATCTTGGAGAATGATAGTTAGGGTACTAAAGGATGTTCATTGGTCAGTGCAAGGTACATAATGATTGGTGACATCATCTATGGCGTGTGTTCTGGTGATGGTTTATTTTGGAGCCGACTCAGGAAATGAAGTGTGTGTTTTGTTTGGTGAGCTTAAATTAAGGATGTCAGTTCTTAATTGTTGTATTATAATCATTGTATACTTGTTCTAGATACTGTGTGTATCTTAGCAAGGGTTTATGTAATCATTTGTAAATTAGGAAAGCCTCATGGGCCGACCTGATCATGGTAAATTGTAATAAGTTATATATGTAGAATATTTTCTTTGGAAAAGATATGGATGGAATGTGAAATAAAGAGGTTGTGAAAGATGCAAACTTGTGTCTATTGTATGTAGAGTAGAGGTTTACTGGTGGACTTCATTGGAATTGATCAAGCAAAGATAGTTGCTAGAAAATAGTTCAAAAGATTGTGTATTTCTTTATATACACCTATGTTGCGAACAAGTGAGTTCTGAAGGTGGATTTAACCTTCTCTGGGCAGTGAGTCCTCCCTTTTATTCTTGACTCCTAACAGGGTCTGTTCTCTAACAAGGACTGTGCATTTTAATGTTTCAATAAGCTCCTAACCGGGCTATATCTTCTAGCAAGGATAACTATACCCTCAATACATCATTTTTAGGTGCTAATTCCCATTGGGGTTTTTACCTTTAAAATGATTTCCTCAAGACCAAAATATTGTGTTATTGTGTTGGCATTCATTGTGATCATTGGATCTGATATTGTGGTGCTTAAAGTTTAAAGTTTAATAATCTATCATACAACTGATTCATCCCCCCCCCTCTCAGTTGTATTATAGATTGTTATTCCTAATAATTGGTATCACAGCGTGTGGTCCTTAGAGAGAAAGCTTAACAGCTTGAGGTGATCTTAGAGATGGCACTCTATAGGAAGGAGGGTCCTAAATTTGACCCTGAGAACTTTGACAGTTGGAAGAACAAGATGTGAACACACTTGTTGTGTTGAGGCATAGACTACTGGTTGATTACAAAGAACAAGGAAACCCTGAAGATTGAGAATGATTTGATGTTTGGTATTGATGATGAGAAGAAGTTATTCTCATATAACATGGTTGCAAGGGAAGCACTGATCAACACACTATCTGAAGGTGGGTTCACTGAAGTTAAATACTTAGAGTCAGCATATGAAATTTGGAATAGATTAGAGGCATTATATGAAGGAGACAAATATACCAAGCAAGCGAAGTTACAAAACTGGAAAACAAAGATGGAGAAGCTACAAATGAAGGATGATGAAAGCATTAGAGCTTATGTTGAAAGGGTTATAGAAGTTGTGGTTTGAATCAGAAATTGTGGAGGCACATTTGATGAAGAGGAAGTTGTTGCGAAGATCCTCAGATCATTGACTCCTGTATACAAGTTCAAGACTATGTCTATTCAAGAGACTATACCCTTGACTCTGAGTTTTAGCAGAGAAATGTTGATTGCAAAGCTAACTACTTTTGAAGCTGCAGAATTAGGAGAAGTTGTACCTAAAGTTGAATATGCATTTAAGGCATCCACACACAAGAAATTGTATGCACTTCCAAGCACCAACAAAGAAGACCTAAAAGAAGAGCTTGGTGAGTATGCTGAGGAATGGGAATAGATAATGAAGGAAGAAAAAAAGATGGATGAACTTGTTGCACTGATTGCTAGAAGAGAAAAAAGAGGTAAGGGCAAGTTTGAAGGTAAGTTACCCTTGAAATGTTTTTCATGCAATAAGATAGGTCATTTTGCATCTAGATGTCCTACAAGAGTTTCTAAGTACAAACCAAATTATGAAAAGATTAAAAAGGATAGAGAATTTTATTTTCCTAGTGAAGGAATCTCTGATAATGACGATTTAGATTATGAAGAAATTGGATTTGTTGCTATTAAAGATGAACTAGTGCATGAGGAAAAGGCTTTAGTATCTCATGTTGACAAGAAAACTGAATGGATAATAGACAATGGTTGTTCACACCATATGAATGGTGATAAAAACAAGTTTTTTAAGTTAGTAAACTATGATGGTGGTGTTGTAAGATTTGGAGACAATCTTCCCAAATCTATCATAGGTGTAGGGTCTATTACCCTGGATGAAAAGACTAACATTGATAATGTGTTACTTGTTGATGGACTAAAACATAATTTGTTGAGTGTTGGACAGCTGATGGATAAGGAATTTCAATTGAGCTTTGTTAATGGTAAATGTTTTATCAGAAGCAAAGAAGGAAAGTTGATTTCCACCGGTACAAAGTCTAGAGGTAATGTATTTTAATTAAACATGTCTGGAGCCTCTTGTTTTGTTATGAAGATAGATGACAGTTGGCTATGGCATAGGAGATTTTGTCATGTTAATTTTGATAACATTGTGAAGACAACCAAAGCCTCATGACACCCTTTGCCATTATTTTCAAAGGGGGAGTGTTGCTATGAGAAAATCCCTACTATATGGGAAGATTGTTTGGTTGCAGGACTTTGGATTGATATAACTTTGGGACAAGATTTTCCCATATGTTGACATCAATGCCAAAGGGAGAGATTGTTGGATATTGCTAATGCATGGAGAGGTGATTGAGACATTTAATATGTTTAATCACTACATTACTGAATAGGCACTCATACTGTTGTCATTTGTGTTTTGTCACTGATGTCAACATATGTTTATGAGAGAAGAACATGCTAGTTTTAATAGTGTACGGACATTGTATGTATGTTTCAGATGCTGTGAAGTTAAATGAGAGTTCAGATGGATGTTGTGATCTTATATCTGAGATTGCATCACTAGATGTTTCATATTGAGAGAGATACAAATGTTTTAATGAAGATTGGTCACTGGACTGTGACAGTGAGAATTGATAGAGTGAGTCTCTAGGTTTCTGGTATATCTTTCAGAGGATTTGGATTCAAGATATGCGAGCTTGGAGAATGATAGTTAGGGTACTGAAGGATGTTCATTGGTCAGTGCAAGGTATGGAATGATTGGTGACATCATTTGTGGTGTGTGTTCTGGTGATGGTTTATTTTGGAGCTGACTCAGGAAATGAAGTGTGTGTTTTGTTTGGCGAGCTTAAATTAAGGATGTCAGTCCTTAATTGTTGTATTATAATCATTGTATAATTGTTCTAGATACCGTGTGTATCTTAGCAAGGGTTTATGTAATCATTTGTAAATTAGGAAAGCCTCATGGGTCGACCTGATCATGGTAAATTGTAATAAGGTATATATGTAGAATCTTTTCTTTGGAAAAGATATGGATAGAATGAATGTGAAATAAAGAGGTTGTGAAAGTTGTGAACTCGTGTCTGTTGTATGTAGAGCAGAGGTTTACTGGTGGACTTCATTGGAACTGATACAGTTGCTGGCAAATAGTTCAAAAGATTGTGCATTTCTTTATATACACCTATGTTGCGAACAAGTGAGTTCTGAAGGTGGATTTAACCTTCTTTGGGTAGTGAGCCCTCCCTTTTGTTCTTGACTCCTAACAGGGTCTGTCCTCTAACAAGGACTATGTACTGTAATGTTTCAATAAGCTCCTAATAGGGCTATATCTTCTAACAAGGATAACTATACTCTCAGTACATCATTTGTGGGTGCTAATTCCCACCAGGGTTTTTACCTTTAATAGGGTTTCCTCGAGACCCAAATATTGTGTTATTGTATTGGCATTCATTGTGATAATTGGATCTGATATTGTGGTGCTTAAAGTTTAAAGTTTAATAATCTGTCATACAACTGATTCACCCCCCCCTCTCAATTGTATTGTGGATTGCTATTCCTAACACAATCATAGATAGTAACTTGATTATCAAATATTTAGAGGAGCCATAGTAACTATATCGCCCCTCGTTAGTCTCTCATGGTTTTAATTTATTGTTGCCTTCATTTTTATTATGTGATACTTATTATATCAAACTGATATTAATGAAGCTCAATATATTCTCTGTATGTTTGGAAACATTACCTACTTCTTGTCCTCTTAACTTCAAATCTTTATCTATCCTAAGTCCAAATTATCCTGGATTAGCCTTTTATTTTACTTCATATAAATATAAGTATTTTAAGATACATTCTCTCAGCTCAGAATTCCTTTTGATTAACACTAAGGATAATTTATATCAGGATCCATTCTCATTTATCTTGTATCTCTTATACTATGATAAATGGTATGTATGGATAACCTAAAAGCTAACCGTTGTTAGGCAAGGTAAGCAACATATTTCTGTAGGTTTGAAGTAAATAGAGAAGGAAATTTCCCAATATGAGCCATACTTGGAAAGGGTAACAATTAAAATTCATTCTTTACTATTAGCAAATTTGTGAATCATTGATTAAGTCATAGAATAGTCTTGGACATACTAACAAGGATCTTAGCTAGCATTTGAGTTGTCATGGGTAAAGCAGGGACAAAGGTCATGCAAAGGAAAACCTCTCACGCATTTGGCTGGAAAGTTAGGTTTATATATTAGTAATTATGGTCTAGTCTTCATATGTAAAGACAATTGGGGGATAAGAGAGGCTCCCAGGAAGGATAAAATTGTGTATACCAAAATAGACTCTCCATCTCTGACCATTGCAAAAGACCAATATAATGCAACTCACTTCACTCAAGGTCTAGAAGGAACAAACTACTCGAATTTGTGTTTTACTTATTTCAAATTTGTAAAAGGAGGGAATGCCCTCCTAAAAATCATGTATCAGAATTTGGACTACGGTCCTAGGCAAAGCTAGAGGTTTTCTCAACCCCTCTCTTTCCTACCAGTGCCTGCACTGAGCAGGGTTTTTGTAACACTTCTTTGTAAATTAATAAAATTCTTGGCTTCAGCCTTTTACTGATCCAAAAATAAATTATATAATATAATATTAGAATTATAAGATGCATAAAAAATAAATGCATTATATAAATAGACAATTATATGTCTACATCTCATTATCTCTATCTCTTTGTCTCATCCTCTCTCATTGTCTCCATCTTTCTACCTCTAATTCTCTCTCTCCTTGCCTTCCCTTTTACCCTCTATATGTTTATGTCTCACGGTGTCTATATTTCCAAAGTTATATCTATATAGTCATCCTTCTTTATACTTGCCTATCTCTCTCTGTCTCTAAATATCTATTTGTCTATCTCTACTCACCAATCAAATTCTACAAAGTTAAACTTCTTTAAAACAAAGGTGTTCCTTTCATGAGAGGAGCAAGCTAATTTTGACAACCACCATCAATGTTATCTTAAAATAATGCAAGACAAATGAAGGTAGCTTTGTTACAGATGTGTATATAACATCATGGATAGTAATAGACAAAAATTAAAGCAAGTGTATTCAAACTAGATAGATCAGTTAGTGATGATGAATAAAGATCAATTATGTCCATTGATGGAACATTACAATACATCTATATCCCAAAACAATACAAGTCAATTGAATTCATCTTCATCGTACATGTGTGTAAGTGAGCCAAGACGGTGTGCAAAAAAATGGGTATAAGTGGCCACTTCTTTTCTGAAATCAGGTAAACTTTAAACTTGGAAGAGAAATTTGAGAGTCATGCACTCAAAATTAGAAGATGTGAAAAGAACAAGAATTGTAGTACTCTAAATCTAGTTTCTAAACTACCAAAGTTTTTAAAAAATGGATAAGACTAAGAGGGTCAATTTCTTGCACACGGAAATGTTGATCTTATATTTTTTTAAAGCATAACATAGTGTCTAACGCGTGCATCAAAAAAGTCATAGTTAGATTTAATATTTTGAAAAACCTTTTTGTAGAAAGATAGATAAAAGTGAGAGCTAGAAGTTATCTATTCTTTTGTAATTTTTTGTTGAGTATTTTATTTTTTATATTTTTTAAAGTGAGCACATCCTGAAAATCAAGTGCATGTTCATGCACAAAACATAACTTGCATCAAATAATTGAAAATGCAATTTTTTCAAAGTGTTAAGAATCAAGTGCACAAGAATAATATATAATTTGAAATAAAATTTGGTCAAGTAGATCAAAAGTTATTCAAAAAATGGTACACATATGTCTTTGAGAACAATGGAGAAACTAGTAAAAAAATAAACTTTAATATGTTAATGTTGTCCAAAATAGAAAAAATTATATGGTTAGAAATCTTAGAAGAAGTGTGAAATTATGGTGGCAATTTTACAAACACCTAATTGATGGCATGTAAACCTAATGTCGAGGAAGTTGAGAAACTAGTTTAAAAGAATGAAAGACGTGAAAAAGGAGGGAAATGGAGAGAAACAAAGCTCCCAAGTCTCAGCCTTTTTATCCAAGCCTATTACCTAGGCATAATGCAATCAATTTTTTAAAATTTAAAAATGCGATCAAGTTTTTAAAATTTAAAAAACCTATTGGGTTTTTAAACATTTAAAAACTAGATCAAGTTTTTAAACATTAAAAAGCTTGATTAGGTTTGTGTATGTGTGTGTGTAAATTTAATATGTATACATATGTATATATGGATATGGATATGGATATGTATATGGATATGGATATGGATATGAACATGGACATGGATATGGATATGGATATGGATATGGATATAGGGATACATATATGGATATGGATATAGGGATAGGGATATAGATACATGTACAGATACATATATGTGTGTGTGCATGTATATATGTAAGTATATATTTATGTATGTAAAATTTATGTGTATGTATATGTGTGTATCATTACAAATTGTATTGTTTGTTAACTGGGCAAGCTAGGTCACCATATTTAGTTGGTGATAAAGTTTTAGAATTGAGAAAATACAAAGGTGGAAATATTGAAAAACCTCGTCCACTTGGAAATGCCAATGGACTTGAGTTTTTTATGAGTAATGCACTCAAGGAGTAGTGGACATTCTCAAGCTAAAACTCCTAACTATAGATTTTTAAGTCATAATAAGGCTTTGAAAATAACAAGGAGTAGTGGACATTCCCAAGCTAAAACCTCTCTCTCTCTCTCTCTCTCTCCATATCTTCCCCCCTAATTACCCCTATCTCTACCTCATGTATCTCACCCTCTCCCCCTTCTCTCACTTTGTCTCTAACATCTCTCCCCCCTAATTACCATATTTTTCACTCTCTCCCCTCCCTCCTCCTCTCACCATCCCATCCCTTCCCTCCTCTCACCACATCCATCACCTCTCTATCTCTTCTCTCATGTTGCTTCCTCCTCTCTCTATCTCTTCCCCCTAATTATTAACACTTAGGAAATCTTGAGGCATCCTAAGACTCATTAAACTATCCTAAGACACCTCATGACCACATATGAAACTTGTGACCCCCTTGAGACATCATAGGATACCTTACGAAGACATCCTAGGACACCTTAGGACCAACTATGACATCTAGAGCCTCTTAGGACATCCTAGGACCCATTAGCATATACTAGGACCTCTTAAGATACCTAGGACCCCTTTGCACCCTTTAAGACTCCTACAAACCATTAATATCTCCTAGGATCCCTTAAGACATCTAGAACCTCTTGAGACATCCTACGACCCATTAATGTATTGTAGGCCCCTTTAGGATTACTTCATACATCATAGGACCTATTAGTGTATCCTATGATCTCTTATGACACCTATGACCCCTTAACGCCCCTTAAGACTCCTACAAACCATTAATGTATAAAGGACCTATTAATGTATCCCAAAACCCATTAATGTATCTTACGCCCCTTTAGAACCACTTAATGCATCCTAGGAACCATTAGTGTATCCTAGGACCCCTTAATACCCCTACAAACCATTAGTGTGTCCCAAGAACCCTTATGACCCATTAATGTATCCCAAAAATTATTAATGTACCATAGGACACATCAATACATGGACAAGGAGATCTTATGATCCCTAAAGACATTCAATACCCCTTAAGATTCCCTAGGACCCATTAATGTATCTTAGGAA
>BSBK01010507.1:0-42500 GCA_027943335.1 Chamaecyparis obtusa
TAATTTTCTTTAATTAATTACTCTAGCCATGTATTTAATGAGAATGATTTAATTAATCATGCTTGGAGATAATTAATGCTTGATTTTTGAAGCTTATTGATTTTATCAAATATATTAAATTATGTTAATAATCGAGGATTAATTAACATAATTATGAGATTATTCTGAATTAGGGAAAATAGGGCCTTAGGTTCTATTAGCCTGATTTTAGGTGATTACATTTTCCCCTCTTTGAAATTCTTTGCGAACAACACAGGGATTCATAGAAAATTGATTCAATGATTGATTTAGTAGAGCTGATAGTTTCAAGGTGATTTAGCGAGCAGTGAGAAACACTCTGATTTTAATCAATTTAGAGAGTAGCGAGAGAGAACTACTTTGAGTTTGAGGAATTTTAGAGAGCAGTGAATCCACTTTGAAAGATTTAGAGAGCAATAATAAAAACTACTTTTATTTTGGAGAACTCTGAGCTCAATCGAATGAAATCTCATGTGATTCAAAGGTCATCAATTCTAAACTTGATTGAATGAGAATTGACTGTAGAGATTCAAGCTTGATCAAATGAAAACTGATAAGATTTAATTAAAATATCCTATTCAGCTTTGGTCTGCAGCAACTAAATATTTAAAAAAAATTGATGATGGACAAATAACCAATTTGATTTGAAGTGATGAAATTGATCAATGTCAGAAAGATTAACGTCAACCTTGATTTGAGATAATTGTCCTTCCCCTGGCGTTTGAAGATTTGATCAAAATGTTTAAGTTTTGGTATGATTATGCCCCCTCGCAACCGAAATTGGAATAGAAATTTGATAAAATTACCATTTTCAAGCATTTAAGATATATGGGATTGATTGAAATGAATTTGGATCAAGTACAAATCATTTAGAATGTGTCAGGATTTAATTAGGATTGATTTTAGTGTTAAAGAAACATTGTTTGACCAAGTTTGACTAATGTTTGACCAATATCCTAGTTTGCAAACTCGATGTGTGAGTGTGAAATTCACATTGTATAGCTTATGCTAAGCCCCTCATGCATTATTCATGCTTTGTGCAACATTCGTAACTTGCGTTTACTAGGTTGTGACTATTATTGATTGTACCTTTGAATAATAATCATCATCATTTTTGTGCTGTCATTTCTGCTCATTCTGCCTCTGTTCAACTATAATTTGACCATGGTTGAATTTTCCTTTTGAAGGTTTACCTTTCTCTATAACTTCATTTTTACTACATTTAAGTGATATAAAATCAACTATTTTGATTTCGGTACTAATATGAAGTTTCTGTGACATCCTGTTATGAAAGTGCCCTAGGTCACCGAGGTCCCTGTGAGGCTTAAATAAGGCTAAAAGGGTCATTTTACTATTCATTTTCACCTTTTACCTTCAGTAATTTAGAGCTCTGGTCGGTGAAATGGTGGGTCCCTATTGTGCATCATCATTTTGAGCTTGCACAATGTCACAATTGGTCAGCCCACTATGCAACACCAATGAGTAGTTGATAATGCCTCCATTCAAGTTTTCAATTTAAAAATTTACTGTATTTAATGCTTTTTATTTCAATTTTAGTTTTCGATTGCATCCCGTAAGGAGGATCTCATGCGATTAGTCCCGTGTTACTTCCAATTTTTTTTCCAAATTATGGATCGCATCCTGAGTTTCCTAGGTTACAACCTTGCAGGGTCGATATGGGATTTTGTGTTAGTTTTTGAAGTCAGTCCACTAGTTTATTGTATCTGGTTAAAACAGGGTCGCATCCAGATTCTAGATCCCTGGTTGTTGATTTTGGGTCCCATCTCGTATGCAAATTATCATTTTTGGTTAGGGTGTCGCATTCTATGTATCCCAAATCGCACCTGGGGATCATGGTCCAATTTAGTTTTGTAGAAATTTTTGACAACTTATCATGTCTACTTGGTCTGATTTAGGCAATTCTACTTTAAGTTTTTACATCTGATGCTGACCATAGTGCCCCTTTTCTTTGTGAAGTCACATTTTAGAGTAGTCTAATTTCCATCTCCTAGACCAACCCAGGTCTTGGAGTTGCATGGAGCATCTCATTTCTACAGAGCAATGAGTTATTGCACGTTGCGGTCTATGGAGTCTTGTTGTTTTTCTTGACATTTGGGTGAATCAAGGGTTGTTGATTTCTTTGGCTGAGAGGTGGCATTCATAGTACAACACCTTCCACCTTCCTACCAGTGAGATGAAAGTGACATAGAAGGACATCTAGAAGATCTTGTGTGCACTAGTGATGAGAGCACACGTGGAGTATGAGGCCTAAGCTATAGTAGCAATAGAAGATGCACACCATTTTTTTATGATGATAGTATTTCTCGACATTATCTATATTGGGATCATATGGTAGCACACTATGAGCAGCTACCAGTTTATCTTGCAGGTCTGATGGCGGCCTTATGATGCCTGATCGTGGTTAGCATGGCTTCATGTGCGACTAGTCATGAGTGATCAAGGATATGATCAGATTACCTCACTGGTTTTCTTAGGGGAGCTACATTTTAGCTCACATGTATCGGGGCTACATGAGATCTTCTACCAACATTCTCGGATGATGACTATTGGCATATTAGTTTTGCAGATCAGGGCCTGGGAGCATATCCCAGTGACACGACCCCTTATAGAGAGATAGAGGGACACTGATCTCCCTTACATTTTTATGTATTGAGGTATGATTCAACATCCCCACCTGGGAAAGTTGGATTACTTGCATCATGTCCTTGATGATGTCACTGATGTCATATGGAGACTGTATTTAGATTGTAACAAGTGGAGATCTGATGCCCAACAGATGTCGTATTTCTTTTAGAGTTGGTATCTTATTGGCAAGACCCATTATATTGTTGAGAAGTTCATTGTCACCCAAGTTATGAGGCAGTATGGGTGTCTTTAGGGGATGCCTAGATTCATGATGAGGAGGAACAATGAGGGTTGAGGCTAATATATGAGACTACCCTCCATGAGATATCACAAATGGTGCCAATTGCTTGGGATTATTTTCTTAAGGTCTTCAATGGGGGTATCACTAATGGGTTTCATGCTCATTACTCTCAACATCCATTTCCTTGATTTACTTCTTCTAATGAGATTGTTCCTCGTCTCGATTGATGCACTTGATTATGATAATGTTGATGATGGTGTAGGCCGAGGCTATACTGGGAGAGGTGGTAGAGGTAGGGGAGAGGTAGATATGGTGATGATGTTGGGGGAGGATATGGAGGGGGGGTGGAGGTAGTTTTGGAGATGGTGGAGGAGGTGTGGAGATGAGAGGTGATGGGTACTTGATAGATGTGGTGACCAACAAGGTCAGTAGAGGAGTACTAGAGTATTTTCTCCTCATCGGGATATAGGTCCTGTATTTCCCCAAGGGCAGCATCAACAATAGGTACAACAATAGAGGCTATGGTACTTGGTGAGAGTAGTAGAGGAGGAGGTGGAAAGTATCCTCCTAGAGGTCCTCCTATAGGTGGAGGTAACGGTGATCCCATGACACAATGTGAATAGGATCGAGCAACCTTACACCTTGAGGTTGCTACCTTACGAGCTTGTTTAGCAGAGAGGGATACACAGCTGGCCAATGTTAGGGCCAATAGAGATCAATAGTTAGCAGTGTTGAGAGTAGAGCATCATAGATTTTTTCATACAGCCACCCACTAGGGACAAAGGGCCGCATATTATTTTTCCTTATATTGTTTAGTTGTACCTACTTCACAGAGAGACCCTCTATATTCCACTATTTCTCAACAATCTGAGGATGCCATGCCACCTCCTATTCTAGGCATGGTAGATGTTCCTCCTCCCAACCCTCCTTAAGAGGATGAGGGCAGGAGCCATACTTGATTCTTTGTATACTCATCATTGTATCATTGTGATATTTGTACTTCATTTTATATACATTGTACCATTTTTTATCTATGTACTTTGTGATATATTTTGGACTTTTATATTATTGATACTTTGATACCTTGATATTCTAATATTCTGTTGATTCACTGATGTCATGTTGATGCTATCTGATTTCTTCATATGTGTCATGATCTTTGATATGTTTACTTTCTTTGTATATTAATATCATCATTATCATATGGATACTTGGTTATGTGATTAAATAGGTGTTGATATATTGATGTTATTGTATTATTTCACTGATATATGTAGATGTTTTGTGCTTTTATGATTTATGGATATATGGATGTAGATACATGTGATCTTTTATGATGATGATGTTCTTCTTTCACTTTTATGCATACATGTATATATATGAGATGTAATGCGATGCGATGTATGGAAATATCTCTCTTTTTTTTTATGTATGGATGATTACGGATCCCTTATGCAGGCGTATTATGGTACTGCCATGGTTATATAGGTGTATGGATATCAGTGATGAATGCTTAGTCATTTTATTGAAATTTTATGATGATCATATAATGCACTTGGTCAAACTTGTAAAATGTTCATGTTTGTAGGATTTTCACTCACATCAATGTTAATTAATTGCATTTACACTGCCATACTAATGTAGCTTAAAATGAATGCAACTATATTAAAATGAGTGCAATTTAAAATGAACTTCAATGCAATTTAAATATGAAATGCATCTAAAATGAATCTAATGCAGATTAATATGATAATGCAACTAAAATGAATATAACTGTAATTAATAATGAAATGCACCTAGACTAAGACACCTAGGATAGTCATTGTTTAGTCAAAGTGAGTCTATTATCATCATAGAGTGTTTGTTGTTGGGACCTCATATGTTAGTACAATTTTTACTGATAGATTTTGTAATCATGAAATATGAATACTTCCCTTTCATCTGTCATGTCAAAAGTTAAACTAAACATTAAAGCATATAGGCTAGAATGTTTTGTCAGTTACTTTCTATTAATATAAACCTTTTATGTTCTTGTGCAACATTTCTACATAAATGCATGCCCACAATGACCTTTTATTTTATATTCATATCCTTGGGTATTGTCTCGATTTGATTGTGCACCTTACTAGGAAGTTGTTTTATTTTAGTTTAAAATAGGAAAGGAAATAAATCCAACCTCACTAAAGCTTTCATAGGAAACAATTCGAGGTATATGTGGTGTTCCAATCATGATGAAGGCACTTATCATAAACACCAATTCCATACAATCACCTTAGGTCATTGGATTTATTACCACAAGCATAAGACAAAGAAAACATTATGCCCCCACTCCTTGTTTCTCCAGTCATTTTTAGACATAATTGAGTTACTCAAGGAGTATAACAATCACAAATTGATAATAAGTCATCACAAATGAAGAACAATTCATGATTCCATCATATAGTTTATTTAGTCAATAAAGATTGTGAAAACAATTTTAAGAATACATGATCCATCATTCATTTCAAAATTATTTAGAGACATATTTTTTCAATTTGCAAAAACTTGTAGAAAACATTATCAATCATAGAAATTTATTTAATAAATGTCTCACATGTTTAGTGTTTAGAAACACCCTTATCTTCATGATGTAGTGTTTAGGAACACTTTTTAGGTCCAAGTATTAAGAAATACTATTGTTAGTGGCATTAAGAAATACCTTTTCTTTCGTAGTTTAGTGTCAATTATGGACTAGGGATAAATGACACCCTTGTAGAGAGTCCTAATAGTGACTAGGAAGCTTTGAGATACATACAACTTTTATCATTGCCCCCTAGAGAAAATGGTTTACCTAGGACTTTGATATAGATAGATTCCATCCTTAGGAGGATATGATTTTCTGATTGTACATTTTAGGATTTGATTTGTCACAAAAGTGACTGGTAGATATATACACTCTAAAATTTACATCGACCAAGTGTTCAAGCATTGTTTTGATAGATAGAGTGTTGATTACAAGTAGCACCTATTTTACTAGGTTTTCACCACTTGGACACACTTTTCTATTTTTGTTATCATGGCACCTATATACCAGGTTTTCACCAAGACACTTTTTTCTCTTTTTTTTTTTATTATTATTATTATTTTAATTTTTTTTGGACTTACCAAGGTGCCTATTTAGTAGGTTTTCACCAAGATGGTTATTTTTTTTGGACTTTTTCCATTGTTTTTTATTTTTTTCAGGATCAATATCTGTTGTACAGGTGCTATCTCAAGAATGTCAGGCATAGAACATTTTTAGGTGGAGAGTGTTGATTAGATCTAGTAGAACATCTCCCTCAGGTGTAGCTAGTTGATAGGCTCCTGATCCAAATGAGGTTGTGATAAAAAAGGGACCCATCCAGTTGGGTTCAAACTTTCCCTTTTCCTCTCAATGTTGTTGATTCTTCAAATTTTCTCTTAGGACTAGATCTCCTACCTAAAATGTTCATGGCTTTACTTTCTTGTTGTATCCTCTTAACATTATCTTTTGATAGACTTTAAGATGATCAAATGCCTTTTGTTTGTGCTCATCTAGAAATTCTAGTTCTTTTAGTCTAGAGATTTTGTATTCCTCATCAGTGACTAGGTTTTTTAATGATAGCCTTAGTGATGAAATCTGTATTTCCATTGGTAGTACCACTTTGGTCCCATATACCAGTGCAAAAGAAGTTGTGCCAATTGGTATTCTAATACTGGTGTGATACACCTATAATGCTAGTCTCTTCCTAATTTTATCACTGTTCTATGCAATATTTTCAAGATTTCTTTATTAGACACTTTAGCCTATCTATTACCTTGAGGGTAATAGATTGAGGAATAGTGCTGAGTGATTTTGAATTAAAGACATAGATCATCATGTCTTTGTTTTTTAATTGATCCCCATTGTTAGTCACAATTGATGAGGGTATCCCATACCTACAAATGATATAGTTTAAGATGAACAATAAGATTTTTGATGCAAGGGAGGATGGGGAGAGGGGCCAAAGGAACACCCTAACCAGATCCATCTTGCAGAGATCACATGTGGAAGTAACAACACACACAAGTGAGAGAGAGAATATAGATATCTTTCATATATTTATCTCATTTGATTCATACATGCTGGGTTGTAAGGCCTTTCTGGTTTAGGCCAGATATTACAATCAAGTATAGAAGTCCTCCAACATACGAGGATCTGCCACAATCTTCTAACTTTTATCTTCTATCCTCTAACTAAAAACTAACTCCTAAACTCTAACCAAACAACTACATTTATACAAGAGGCTACCAAACAAGTTGTTAGTAAATGAAATTGCCAATGTGCTTTCCTCACAAATTTCCCAATGATTAATGACAAATCTTTACTAACATTGGATAAATCAATATGGAAAAATGATTTTCCTTTGCTTTAAAGGGGTAGCTCCCTCAAATTTAAATGTAGATTTAATTTAATTTCTCCTCTCCAAGAAATTAAATAATCACAACCAGTAAAATAACTTACTAATGGCACACAGACTATTATTAAGTTTTGACATAAATAATAATAGAAATTGAAATGAATGACAAGATCTTTAAATATTCAGAGCCAACAGACTCCAAATAATTCTATAATCTTCAACAAAATGATTTCAAATATTGATAAAACACAGTTCATCAATATTCCTCTAAAGATGACACATAGGTCATTTCCCCTATCATAGCACATAGACTACTTCAAAGAAATAATTTCATGAGAAAATCCATCAAAATATTTTCACTTGCATAAAATTCTTTTTCTGGTTACAATCTTTCTCGTAGATGAGGGAATGTTTTTGGTGACTCTACTGGGCAAAACTCATCACAAGTTGATGAA
Organism: Chamaecyparis obtusa; assembly: GCA_027943335.1. NCBI lineage: Eukaryota > Viridiplantae > Streptophyta > Pinopsida > Cupressales > Cupressaceae > Chamaecyparis > Chamaecyparis obtusa. The sequence continues at coordinate 7,758 of BSBK01010507.1, forward strand.
GATCCCTCAAAATAGGTTGTACTAAAAACTTCATCTAGTTGCAAAAATTTATCTATTTGTTTATCATCCTGGAAAACTTGCCAATGATCAGTGTTATCCGGTACTTTTGGCCTGTGGACTATCTCAATTTTATACAAAGTCTGCTTGAAGTCTATATGTGGCAGCAATAGGGATGAAGAGATGGCCAGTGATTCAGCTCTACTATTTAACTCTCAAGGAATGGCTTCTATGGAGAAGGCTTCAAATTCTTCTATCTCATCCCAAAATTGATTCCTATAATGTTTGAGCCTCTCATTTTTAGCTTAATACATCCCACGTACTTGCCTAACCACCAACTCTGCATCTCCTTTGGCTTTAAGCATTTTGATTCCCATCTTCTTTGCCTCTTCAATACCTAGCAGAAGAGATTCATATTCTGTGGTATTGTTGGTGTTATCAAAATCAAGCTTGAATGCTCAAGGAAACAATTCTCCTCCTGGAGGTATTAATACAACACTTGCTCCTGATCTCACCATTGCATAACTTCCATCAAACTCCAAAATCCATAGACCATTTGAATTATTAATGTTTTCTTCACTATTAAGGCTAGGTGTTGAGGAAATCATATAATTGCCAAATTCAGACTCTTGATAAAGCACTTGAGCCTTGGGATCCTCAGATGGGAAAACCATGTATTTTGATTTTCCTTTTGGCTGCAACACCACTCTCTTCTCTCCGACTGGAATTATTGCCTGAGACCTATCAAGTTTTATCTCCCCTCCAAGATCCCAATAGAAAGTCCTGCTGAGAAGCATGCCATAACTCACAGGAATATTTGCCACAAGAATAGTCAACTTGATCTTTTTACTAGGATACGCTGCTAAGGCTACTTGGGCATCTTTAATTTGTCCAACTAAAGGAACCTACTTGGCATCTAAGGCATAGCATTCACCAAAAGTTGCAGTGAGTGGAAGATCTAAAGCTTTAGCTACTGAGGCTGGCATGATATTGTCTGAGGCTCCTGAATCTATCACACAATTATTTAACTTGAATCCATGGATAAACAAGGATAGGTAAAATGGCTCAGGCTTAACACCTAATTTGGGAGTTTTTTCTTGTATAGGATCTTTTCCTTCCTGAGAATCTTTGCTCTTGGTTGATTGATTTTCTGTATAGGCTTTTTTAACAAATGCAGCATTGGTCGTATCATTGTCTGGATGATCAGTAGGGGGCTGAGTGGACTTAACATGCTTAACCAATCTATCTAATTCCCTAGGATTCATTCTTAGATATTCAGTAGGGGTAACTTGAATCTTTGAGGTTTCACAAAAATCAATAATATCAAAAGGAGTAGAACTATTTTTCTTTGTTAAATCATCCTCTTTAGAAAAATAATTTTTAAGATTTGGAGTCTTTTGTGAAAACTCTTTACCTCTTTCCCAATGCTGCGATGTGGATGGGGTATCAGCTGCTTGAGAATTGTGGTAGCCTCTTCTCATCACAATGCATGCAGGGTCCTGTAATGTTGCCAGAATACTTCCTCCTCATTCAGAGTTGGATTCATATTCTACATAAAAAAATTTGGAGTCGCCAGGCAACTGAGGATTTCCTTCATCATCAGATGATTCCTTTGTCAATTCTTGATTTACATGCATCTGCATTGACCGGATCATTTCTGGACATAAAGCCCCATCATGATCATCTGTTAGGTGAAAGGTGCACATATTAGCCCACCTAGGAGGAGCTTCAATTTGATTCTTATCAGCTGGAGGTAAGGCTGGAGTCCTATTGCTAGGTCCAGCTTGTTCAATTGCACCTCTGGATATATCTCTATACAAAGGGGGAAAGTTTGCATTACCTTTGGGAAGCTGCCTTTTGAGAATGATTACATCATTCATCAATCTTTGCAACATTGGATCAGAGGAAGACACATTTTGATTATTAGGCACTTGGACATCCTTTCTCCACTTTCCTATCGTGATGAGGTCATCCTCTAACTCGGTAGCCTGTTGTTGAGAAGCTGTCAAGTTCGCTGGTCTATTCCTCCTTAGATGGAAACCGATATCTGGGGGCATTGAATTTATGAAGAAACACTGCTGATTTTTAGGAGTTGGCCTTTTCGCTATAGGGATTTTATGAATGACCTTATTGTATCGAGCCACATAATCTCTCATAGGTTTGTGGATCTCCTTTTTCATTTGCATGAGCTGAGCTAGTAGAGAATGTTCATCATCTACACTTTTGAAATGAGCTTCAAATGCAACTTTCATAGAATTCCAGTCGGTTATGGATGCTGTAGGAAGGTGTCCAAACCAATCTACTGCTCCGTCTATTAAGGTTTGAACAAAAAGTCAGACTGCTACGCCTTCGTCTTGTACACCTAAGATACTCGTGGCTACATTAAAGGAATTGTAATGTTCTTCCACAGCTACTTTACCATCACCAAAAAACCTCGGGAGAACATCTTTAGCACCTTTAGGCAAAGCATGATGAGCTGCTAGAGCTAGTGGGCCTACTGCATTACCCCATGGTTGGGCCATAATGACTGTTGGAAAAATAGTCAATAAAGGAGGGGCTTGTATACCTGATAAAGTTTAAGCTTGCCAATCACAGGTCTTAGGGGATGAGTGGAAAGATTCTTTAGGAGGAGACGGGGGTCTACTATGAGCCTTTTTCTTTGAGGGATGAACTCTTGTGGTCTCAAGATTTCTCAGTTCTTCAAAAACCTCATAAAAAATACCCGCCTCTCATTGTGACTTGGTGTAAGGTCTGGACTCTAGCTTAGTGATCTTTATGGTCTCTGAATTGCTCTATCAACTATTGCAGCTTCTCGGGCTACGGGGAGACCTCTTAACCATTCACCAATCTCTTCCTCTTCTTCTAGTACTAACTGAACTTGTTGATATTGTTCATTACTTGTTTTTACTTTCTAGGCCAAATTATTTAAGTCTGCAACAATGTCCTCCTGAGTGTCATGAAAATCTAAACTCGGTTGCAAGACTGGGGGAAGTTCAACTCTGCCAGGTATTCTATCAGTGGGTAAAACCATAATCACTCATTCAAGTCAAGAAAAGACACTAGCTTTCTATTCCTTCCCCAGTAGAGTCGCCAAAAATTGTTAGTAAATGAAATTGCCAATGTGCTTTCCTCACAAATTGCCCACTGATTAATGACAAATCTTTACTAACATTGGATAAATCAATATGGAAAAATGATTTTCCTCTACTTTAAAGGGGTAGCTCCCTCAAATTTAAATGTAGATTTAATTTAATTTCTCCTCTCCAAGAAATTAAATAATCGCAACCAATAAAATAACTTACTAATGGCACACAGACTATTAATAAGTTATTTTACACATGAGTTCCAGGGGAATACTGAACAATGAATGTCTGAGGAAGCCAAGTCTTTTTTGAATGTTTATGGAAGTTTCTTCATTCAATTCAAGAGATTTACATACTTGAGAGTAGGTGGTTTTGAAGGAGAACCATTTAAATTACCCCGTTATGCTTTTGACAGCCTAGTAATTGCTAAGGTGTCCCATCAATTAGCTTACGTGCACAAAGGAGTCAAGGAGAGAAAAGGTAGAGCTAAGTCTTGTTTCCCAGTTGAATTGGGATATTTTACCTATAAAATGTCTTCTGATGCACTAAACTTGGAGCATGAACTTAGAAAGTTGAATATGAAAACATTTGCATTGAGGAAAGACTTCGATAGCAAAGGTTTTGCAGCTAAACACTTCAGTTTGCCTTCTGAATTTTAGCATATCTCACAAATGGAACATTACTAGGAAGGTTACGATGATGATTTCAAAGTGTGGAGAAGAATGTGGTCTAGATTCACTCTGGGGAAAATTATTGCATTAAATATTTAGGTTGATGTTTCTACCATAGATGAAGATGATGGTACCGAAATCATTGATGACCAATTTGAAACTAGGGTCAGAGGCACTCCACTTCCTAAAATTGATTGGAGTGTTGAGGAGAGGGAAATTTTAACAATTAAGACTCTCACTGTAGTAAAAAGAACCCAGAAATGGATTAATAGTAAAAGACCCCCTCCTTCAAAAAGACATAATCCTAGAAGAGCTGCTCATGCTAAAAATGCTGCTAATAAACCCACGACCACTGCTGATAAAGTTGTTTCCTTTACAGGTACTAGGTCTAAGAAAAGTTCCCCTATTAATCTAGCAATTAAAGTTACTTTTGTTTCCTCATCAGTAAGAAGGACCCCAAGAAGGAAGGTTGACAAGGAAGTCAACGAGGTTGTGAAGGACAGTGAAGTAATAGACCTTGAAGGTATGGATTCCCACATGGCTGAGCAAGTTGATTTGAGTGACGTTGAGGAGGAAATGATGACCCTGACACATGCTAAGGTAGCTTCAGAAAAGCTTTCGGCAAGTATAACAAATGATGCTTTGCAGACACCCTCCCTAGCCTTTAGTTGGTTAGTGACTTCTATTTCAAATAAGAAATAGAATGTTTTACCAATTACTCTTCCTGTGGAAGACATGGTGAGAAAATGTTTGGGGGCTTCTATGAAACCCAAAAGAATCAATATGGAGTCCATGATTGAAGTAGATGAAAAAACTGGGAGATGGGTAGTGGAAAGGGCTTTGCCCAAAACTAACAAGAATGTTTCAGAGGCTATAGTTGATGACTATATCATAGAGAAAATAGATCTTGGGATTGCCAGTAGGGCTGTAGATGCTAAACATTTAGAAACTTCCACAAGAAAGATTTTGCACAGGACTTTTAAAGATGAGAAGGATAAAAAATATTTGAAGGCAATGATATAGAAACTGTCAGAATTCATTCAAGCTATTCAAGAACCTAGCCCACTTCCCCTTACTCAAGTTCCTCATACTTTTGACCCCCGCTCACCTGAAGTTCGTAAAACATTGGATCCAATTCAGTGGAATAAAATGATTGCTGAAGTCTTCAACAAATGGATTGTGAGCATGATACAGTGAGGGGGAAATTATGTCACTCAACTAATTGAAACTCACAGGAATGTCACATAGGTTATTTCAGAATTGCTAGCCAAATTATCAGAGTGGAGGAAAGAGAGGAAGAAATGGGGCGGCATTACTAATCAACTTATAGAGATTAGCTATTATGGCGTGATGACATTTCTTGCAGAAAAACCGGTTCCAGGTTTAAATGAAGAGGTCCTATACATTGCTGTGAAAAGTATAGAATGGAGGAATTCAATCATCAAGGATAGCTGTGATGGAGCGACCCATCTCCTAACTAATTTAAAAGGCCTTATTGATATCATGCAAAAAGACCTAAAATGTTTAAACATTGTATTGATTGATGAGGAAACTCAGAACGTGAAGAAGGCAGACAAAATAACTCAGGAATGGAAAATGGGGATAGCTATGATTAGAGATAGTAAAGAACTAACAATAGAAGATCTGACTTCCGTAGTGAATACTAAAGCTATGCTCATCACTTGTGTGGATCACCTACAGTCTCACAAGGCAAGCCTAGGATAAATTTGGAAAGACATGAAGGTACTTGCACAGTGGATCACCCTCGTCAGTTTGCCATATCATGCCACGATCATTGGTGCATCTGTGGCACATGAGGAGTGGAAGAAAGCACGCACATCTAGGGCCTCACTGAATTGAACCCTGATCATCCAGCTCAGCCAAAGATAATGGATTTCCTTGGAAATCATTTGCTTAGGGTGTTAGTTTTTAGTTCCTTTCCAGTTTTCATGCAAAGTAGTTATGTTTTATCTGAAACTCTGGGAGTTTCATTGACATTCTTAATTTTTGATAAGTTGTACTAGATGGCTATATAAGGCCAGGAAAAACTTTTGAAAGGGAGGAGTTAGTTTTTTGAAGAAAGTAATAAAATAGTATAGCTTAGAGTTAAAGTTTCTTGCAAAAACTTGATTTGAAAAGACCTTTCTACCAGTGAATGAAAAAACTTATTTGATATAAATCTATTGGTTTATGTTTATGAGTGGGCTTCTGTTGGAGTATTATTCAGTGGATGAAATCTTTTCTTGAATTAAGCTGTGTTATTTTATTTTGTTAATCAGAGTTAGATAAAAGTTTAAAGCTATGGTTTTTATTAGTTCAAACCTGTGAGCTTTATAGTGATATCTTGTTATTGATCATAAGTGATCGAATCATATTGATGAAAGATTGCTCATGGCCTTAGTAAATTTCTAGTTAAAAGTTAAATATTTGCAGTAATGCATGGTTTGGTAAAATATATTGATTGAAGATATTACTGGGAGCTGTACCACAATTCAGAGAATTAAACATTTGAAGTTTAATTCATTTTTTAGTAAAGATTTGAAATTTCGTAAAGGGTGATAGAGAAAATTAAGATCAAGAATAGAAAAGACAAATTTATTTACTAGCACAAGTTGACCTTCAGATCCACCATCAATGGAAGGAATGACTAGATCTAGGTCCACATGCTTCCCAATGATAGATTCCAGCATTAAATCTGTGACTATAATTAATTTTTTGAGTAGGCCTCAACAAGAAACTAAAACAAACAACTCAATAAGAAAGGATAATCAAGCACCAGAGAGATAAATGACCAACTCGGTCAACAAAGGAAACTAAGTAACTACTGAGCCAACTTGGTCAAAACAGGAACCGAGAAACATAGGAAAACACAAACATGTTTTTGGTGACACAGGATTGCCAAGGACCCAAGATGTTCCTCCATCAGACACCTGAGGTTATTTGAAATGATTCTCTGAATCATGAAGCAGGTACAATCTGAGCTGAATCCATATTAGATTGTGAAATCCATGAATTGTCTTCAATCGGTCTATTCTTCCACTTTACCAGATATTCCATATACTATTTTCCTCTTGTACTTTTGCCAATTCTTTTCTCAAAAATCTTCTCAACTTCTTCTATCTTTTTCTTAGGATAATTATTTGATATTGTCATTTCTTCATCCGACTCATGATACTCATATAAATAAAAAATGTTGAATATAGGTCATATATCCATGTCATCAAGTAACTCAATCTCATAAGCATTTCCATTGTAAAATTTCCTCAAAATCTTGTAAGGACCAAACTTCTTCATTTTCAACTTCCCATATGTTCCAACAAGAAATCTTCCTTTCTTCAAATGAACCATTACTTCATCACTGACTGCAAAAGTCTTATGTCTTCTTGATCTATCAGCTCTATCTTTGTATTTTTGATTACTTTTCTCCAAATTATGTTTCACAGCTTCATGCAATGTCTTCATGTACTCAACAAACTTTACTCCTTCAACACTTTTCTTTCTTTCATCAACAATGTCCCTCAAATTTGATATACCTCTTGGTTATGTGCCATTTACAATCTCAAAAGTTTTTTTTCCAGTACTCCTATTCACTGAATTATTGTATGCAAACTCTACTTGTTCCAACACAGAATCCCAATTACTCGGTGTGTCTCCAACTAAACATCTCAAAAGATTTCCCAAACTTCTATTTACAACTTATGTTTGTCCATCGGTCTGTGTGTGAAATGTAGAACTATATTTCAACTCGGTGCCAAACTTTCTCCAAAGGATCTTCCAAAAGTATCCAACAAATTTACTGTCTCGGTTAGAGATAATACTCTTTGATAATCCATGCAATCTAAAAATTTCCTTAAAGAAAAGATCTATTATATGTACTGCATCTAATGTCTTTCTACAAGGTATAAAATGTGCCATCTTAGAAAATCTATCCACAATAACAAATATAGAATCATTACCTCTTACTGTCTTTGGTAAGACAAGAAAAAAATCCATACTGATATCAATCCAAGGTTTCTCAAGAACATAAATCAGTGTATACAATCCAGTATTCTAACTTACTCCTTTTGTAACTTGACAAATTCCACAACTTTTCAAAAATTTCTGAACATCTTTATATAACTGTGGCCAAAAGTATTTCTCCTTGAGCAACTTCAATGTCTTGTCAACACCAAAGTGTCCAGCCAAACCACTACTATGTTTCTCCTTTATCAAATTAGTTCTCATTGATCCTCTTGATATACACAACTCAATACCTTTAAAAAACATACCTTCTTGAATGAAATATTCTTCCCATTTAGTACTCGGTTGATCTTGAATAGGTGTTCTGCACTTTCTCCATAGCTTAGAAAAATTGGGATCAAATTCATAAGAATATCTCATGTCATCAAATCCAAGAACTTCAATTTTCATCTTGGTCATCAAAGATCTTTTTCTACTCAATGCGTCTGCAACTCAGTTAGTGACTCCACTCTTATGCTTTATCACAAATGTATAACTTTGCAAATACTCAACCCATTTCATATGTCTCTGATTCAACTTACTCTGACTACCCAAATACTGTAAAGCCTTATGATCGGTATAGAACACAAATTCACTTGGTATCAAATAATGTCTCCATTTCTTCAGTGCTTGAACAATAGCATAAAATTCTTGATCATACATAGAATATTTTCTTTTTGCATCATTCAACTTTTCACTAAAGAAAGCAACAGGTTTACCTTCTTTACTCAATACAACTCCTATTGCACTTTCACTTGCATCACATTCCACTTGAAATACCTTATTGAAATTGGGCAATGCAAAAACAAGCAATTCAGCAACCTCTACTTCAGGGTCTCAAAAATTTTATCAGCTCCACATGTCCACTTGAATTCTCTTTTATCTCCTCTCATAGTCTCAGTCATAGCCTTACAAATTGAACTAAAATTCCTAATGAACTTTTAGTAAAAACTTTCCAAACCATGAAATGATCTTACCTCACTAGCATTCTTAGGTGTAGGCCAATTCAAAATAGCTTCAACCTTTTCAAGATCCATCTTCAAACCATCAGTTGAAATCACAAATCCCAAATACATAATCTCCTCTTTCATGAATGATCACTTTTTCAGATTTATCAGTAACTTTTCTTCTTTCAATCTCTGCAATACTTGTTTAACATGCAACAAATTTTCTTCTCTGATCTTATTGAATATCAGAATATCATCAAGGTATACAATCACAAATTTACCCAAGAATTTCTTCAAAACTTCATTCATCAACCTCATAAAAGTACTCGATGCATTAGCTAAACCAAAAGGCATAACCAACCACTCATACAAAGCTTCTTTTGTCTTAAAAGAAGTCTTCCACTCATCACCTTCTCTAATCCTGATCTGATGATACCCACTTTTCAAATCAATTTTGGTAAAATACTTTTCTCCAGTCAAACTGTCCATTATATCATCCATCTTGGTATAGGAAACCAAGATTTCACTATTATCTTGTTGATTTCTCTAGAATCTGTACACATTCACCATTCTCCATTCTTCTTAGGTGCCAATACAATAGGTACTGCACAAGGACTCAAAATTTCTCAGGATTAAACCTTTCTACAATAATTCTTGAATCTATCGGTTCAATTCCTGATTCTGGATAGGTGTTAACCGATGTGGTGCCTTATTCGGTAAACTAGCTACAAGGATTAGATCCATGCAATGATCAATTCTTCTCTTTGGTGGAAAATCATCAGGTACATTATCAAAAGTGATTTCACTATACTTGGTGATTAACTTATCAATCTCTTAAGGGATGCTATCCTCTGTTTTCTTACTCGATTTGTTAGGAATCACAACAAAACATACATCATTCTTCTTTAAATCCTTAACAAACTTTCTTCCTTTCATCAAGAAAACTTTCACAGATGTACAAACATTACTAACAGGTTCTTCAATCAAAGGTAACAAGATTTGTCTTCTTCCATCAACCAAAATAGTATATTTATGCAATCTCCCATCATATATAGCGTGTCTATAATATTGCCAAGGTCTACCCAACAAAATATGACAACAATCCATAGTCATGATATCACATAACACCTTATTATAGTACTTTCCAATTTTCAAATTCACATAACATTGTTCACTTACCAAGAGTGTATGCTCATCTTTGATCCATGAAATCTGATAGGGCTTTGGATGTTCCAACCTTTTCAATTGCAACTTTATAACCATTTTCTTAGATGACAAATTCTCCAAGCTACCACTATCAATGATTACCTTCCAAACTTCATCAGAAACTCTACATCTGGTCTTGAACAAACTTTTCCTTACCAGATCTTCCTTATTACTTTCACTCCAAAGTGCTCTCCTTACCATCAAGTTCTTTTCTTAGGTTCATTCAACGACTCTTCTTGTACTAAAGCATTTCTATTGCTACCAACCTTCTTACTTGCATGTGTACACTCAAATGATCTATGTCCTTCTTCTCCACAATTGTAACTAGTTCCTCAGAAACCACCTATGTTATAACCACCTTAGTAGTTACTACCTCTACCTCTAGATGAACTTTCACCTTTCCACTCAGTCTTGCCTTTATCTAGAGTTTTCTTTTCAGTTTCAGATCTACCATTTTCACCATAAGATCTACCTCTTCCTCTAGGGAATCTACCACCTCTACATCTTTGTCTTTTCTCATGTCTCTTGTTTAATTTCTCCTAAGCTTTCAATGCAAATTGATAAGCTTCTTCAATGTTCTCCAATTTGACCAAACTGATTTCTTCTTGGATGGAAAATCTCAATCCATTCAAGTATCTAGAAATTCTTTCCACATCATCATCATCATGTCTAGATCTAATATCTAATCTATAGAATTCCTTAGTATATTCTTTTACCAAGCTATCTTTCTGCCTCAAACTTTGCATTTGCCTAACTAGGTTAATCTGATAATCACAAGGTAAAAAATTTCCTTTCAATTTATTCACCATTTTGTTCCATACCTTAATTTTGTCTTTGTCTTTCCTCTTTATGTCTAACTGTAGATGTTCCCACCATAAGGATGCATGACTTTTCAAATTTGTGCTCATAATTTTTACTTTCTTTTCCTCAAGTACATTTTCATATTCAAAGTACTTTTCCATCTCGGTGATCCAGTCCACCAATTCATCAGAATCCAATTTTTCACTATACTTAGGTGGATTAAAGTGTGGTGTAGACTTCAAATTTGTCAAAGCCTTAAAAAATATTTCCTCACCTCGATCCATCATCGGTACAAGTTCTACATCACCTTTTTCTTTCTCAATTTCATCATCACTAACATCTTCAAGATGTCTTCCTCTTCTCAGGGCTGTTTCAACAACTTCTAATCTAGCACCAAGCTGTCTCAACATGTTTTCCAATCTTGGATCTACATCTCAACTCCCATGAACCATCTTGAAACCCTCTACAATTGTAGGTCAGATCATAATCTACTACCCCACAACAAATCAACTAGGGTTTGACAAGAAGGAACCCTCAAACCTAGATTTGTAAACCTAGATCTAGATCTTACCTCACTCTGATACCACCTTACACATGGGAGGATGGGGAGAGGGGCCAAAGGCACACCCTAACTAGATCCACCTTGCATAAATCACACACAGAAGCAACAACACATACAAGTGAGAGAGAGAATGCATATATATTTCATATATTTATCTCAATTGATTCATACATGTTGGGCTGTAAGGCCTTCCCAGTTTAGGCTAGATATTACAATCAAGTACAAAATTCCTCCAACATGTGAGGATCTTCCACAATCTTCTAACTTCTATCTTCTATCCTCTAACTAAAAAATGACTCCGAAACTCTAACTAAACAACTACATTTATACAAGAGGCTACTAAACAAGTCATCCTTTAGATCCACCATCAATAGAAGGAATGACTAGATCTAGGTCCACACACTTCCCAATGATAGATTCCATCATTAAATCCATGACCATAATTAATTTCAAGAGTAGGCCTCAACAAGAAACTAAAACAAACAACTCAGTAAGAAAGGATAACCAAGTGCCAAACAAGCATCATCGAGCGCCAGGGAAATAACTGAGTGCCAGAGAGATAATTGACCAACTCGGGCAACAAAGGAAACTAAGCAACTACCAAGCCAACTTGGTCAAAACAGGAATCAAGAAACACATGAAAACACAAACATGTTTTTGGTGACACAAGATTGCCAAGGACCTGAGATTCTCCTGCATCAATTTTCTTGCCTATTGCATTAGCTAGTGGTACAACTTCCACCTATTTTGTAAAGTACTCAGTTGAAGTAATGATATACTTGTGTCCATTGGATGAGTTTGGATAAATATGTCCAACTAAATCAAAAGCCCATTATTGAGATGGCCAATGTGTTATGAAAGGATTTAGCTCCCTATCTAGACCATGTATCAGGTTGTCATGGACTTGGCATTTCTTGCATGTTGTAGCATATTGGATTACATCTTTCTCCATTGTAGGCCAGTAGTATCCAACTCTCAAGAGTTTCTTAGCTAATGAAAAGTCATTTGACTGAGACACACACACACCATCGTAAACTTACTTTAATCCATGACTTGAATCTTCATTTCCTAAACATCTAAGTAGCTTACCATCTAGAGCACATCTATACAAGTCATTAGAAATGATTATATAATGTGATGCTGCTCTTATGAGGTATCTTTTTTCATTTCTTGAATAGTTTTTGGGGAATGTTTGGTTTTTTAGATAGCAATAGATATGATCATATCTAGATAAAACTTGGGTTTCAATAGCATAGATGATTTGGGATTCTGGTGAGTCATATGATGGAAAGGGAAGTTCTTCCACCAAGAAGTCATAGAGAAATTGATGTTCTTCCAATTGTAACATGGATGCTAAGGTATCCATCTCATCTACTACTTTATTTTCTGATCTTAGAATCTGTTCAAATGTTATGAAGATAAAATATTTCTTTAAGTCACCCACCATTCTTTTATAAGGCATTAGCTTATAATCCTTTATTTGGTAGTTGTCATTGACCTAATTGATAATAAATTGTGACTCCCCATAGATGTGTAACTTAATGATCTTCCATTCTATTGCGAGCTTCAATCCATTCACTAGGGCTTCATACTCTTCCATGTTGTTCATGCATGAAAATATCATTTTATATGCTTTTGGAATCTTGTATCCTTCAGGGGTAGTGGAAAAAATCTAACTCCTTATCCTTGCTATGTGAAGGAGCCATCAAAATAAATCTTCCATGAATGTTTTTTTAAGTGCATGATTGCTTCATCAGGAAACTCTATATGTAGTGGTATATCATCTAACAATGGTCTTCAGAAAATTGATTAGCTATTACTTGTCCTTTAATAGCTTTTCTGTCAACATACTCAATATCAAACTCACTTAGTACTAAGATCCATTTTGATAGTCTTCCTAGTTAATGTTTCTTTATTCAATAGATACTTAAGTGGATCTATCTTGGCAACTAGCTTCACTTTGTGTGCCAACATGTAGTGCCTGAGCTTCTGAGATGCAAATACTACTGCTAGGCATGCTTTTTCAATCATGGAAAAATTCAACTCATAGGTGACCAAAGTCTTGCTCATGTAATATATATCCCTTTCCTTCTTAGCTTCACCCTCTTATGCTATAATAATCCTAATGATGTACCTATCACTGATATGTATAATAACAATGGTTTCCCATATATTGGAGCCATCAAGATTGGAGAATTTATCAGATATTCCTTGACTTGTGCAAAATTTATTTCACATTGTTGGTCCCATGTGAATGTAATTCCTTTGTGCATTAGATTTGTGAAAGGTTGAGCCTTATCTTCTAACTGATATATGAATCTCCTTATAGATTGTAACTTTCCTTGAATTTTCCTCATTTGAATGATATTCCTAGCTGGTTTTATTTCTCGAATTGCTTTTACCTTTTTCGAATCCACTTTAATTCATTTTTTAGAGACTATGAATCCTAGAAATTTTCATGATGATACCCTAAATGCACATTTATTAGGCTTGAGCCTAAATTTAAACTGTTCAATTCTATCAAATATTTTTCTCAAGTCTTCTATATGTGTTGTTCTTACCTTTGATTTTGTTAATGTGTTATCCACATAATCCTCCATATTTTTATGCATCATATCATGGAATATTGTGGTCATTTCCCTTTGGTATGTTGCACCTGCATTCTTGAGACCAAATGGAATTACGTTCCAATAATATGTTCCCCATGGGCATTTAAATGCAGTCTTCTCTTGGTCTTTAGGAGAAATCTTGATTTGGTTATGTCCGAAGAATACATACATCAATGAATACATCTCATATCCTACCATGATATCTACAATCATATCTATGTTTGGGAGTGGAAAATCATCTTTTGGACAAGCCTTTTTTAATTCCCTGAAATCTCTACAAAATCTTATGGATTTATTTTCTTTGGTGATAAGAACTATGTTTGATATCCATTGTGCATAGTCAATAGCTCTTATGAATCCAACTTTCAATAATTTTTCTAGTTCTTCTTTGACTAGCAATTCGACATGTGGATTCATTTTTCTCAATTTTTGTTTAACAAGATTCACCTCATGAGAAATAGATAGATGGTGCACTATCAAGTCTATATCTAGCCTAGGCATATCTAAATAGGATCAACCAAAATTGGCCTTCTTTTCTTTAAAGAAATTGGTGAACTGTAGCTTTTCTTCTTCTGTCAAAGATTGAGCAATGTGAATCAATTGTGGAGCTTTTGTTGTTCCAAGATTGATAGGTTGTGTTGGTTCTATTAATACCAAATATCTCTCTTGAAAATGATCTAGAAGGATATCAAGACTCATCTTTTGGTGCCTCTAAGAGGTTTTCACTAGCAGATACATCTTTTTCTTTTACTTTTTTTGAATTTGATACTGCCACCATGTGGTTTTCACCATCATATTTATTTTTCTTTTTCATTTTTAGACTTAGAAACTTGATATCCCCCTCAATCATGTTTACGCTTCTTACACTGGTGGAAGAGGTAAAAGGTTCACAAGAATTTAGATAACAGGCTAGAGTATAGTCATTGTCAAAAGATAATAGGCTTGTGGATATAGGTTCATTCTAGTCTATAAGCTTAGGATGTATTAAGTACAAAGATCCATGGGGTTTGAGAGACAACAATGCATTATTATCAATGCCATTATTTTGTAAGATGATTTTTGTTGAGTTTTCTTACAAAGATATGTTAAGATTATTAAAGTCATTATCATTATTATCGGAGTTCATGTTAATGTTATGTGAATCTAACTCTAGTGACCTAGCATTATAACTCTCTCCTTCTTCAATTTGAACTGTAGGAGCATATTTGTGTACCACATCTACTTCTATTTCCATTGTGGCATTAGAGAGTATACCCCATTCATATTCATGTGAGTCAACTTGAATATCATCTGAAATTCCCAAGAAGTGGGCAATAGTCATTGGTACTCCATCTTCTGTATCAACATGGTTCTCTTCTTCTTGAATATTCTCTCTTTCTTACCAAAGTGCTTGTGAAGATGTTATGTATGGTTCTTCATAAAAGTGAGGCATGTCAAGGATATGAGGGATAGTAACCAACTTCTCCCAACTAGGATATCTTTTTTGTAGTTCTCCTTCATGTTCTTCTTCTTTCTCTTCCTCTAATTCTTGTTCAAGTCCAAGATTATTGCTAAGTTCTAACAGTGGATCTCCTTGTAAGAGTAGTAACCTTTCATAATAAAGATGTTTTCCTTCTACTTCTTCATTATTTGAGTCTCTTGATATGTCAAACATTGGACCACCTTCTACTATGGGATGAGATGTCCTTTCCTTGAAGCCTACTCTAGTTTTGTCCCTAGGATTTTTGAAATCCATATGCATTGGTTCCATGCATCCTTTCTTGTTTTGGCCCAATGGTCCCTTTCCTTTGTAACCCATTTGTTTCATGATATCATATCCTTTTCCATATTTTTCAGTGGCTATATCCACATTTTTTATATTCCCATCTTGTTCCTCTTCTTTGTATAGCCATTGTAAAATAACTTTCTCTTTATTTTATTCTTTGAGAGATACTTTTAGTTTTACCATCCACGTTCCTTCATGGATTGTTAGAGTATCACCATTGGAAGGTGTAAATGTGGATGAAGGTCATCCTTGAGATCAAGGAGATATTGGGAGATCTATCAGGGACATTGAAGAATCTATCTTGTATTCACCCATTCCCATTTCCTGAATGTTAACTTTATTTGCAAAGCTTCATAGGACCATTTATTTAGAGGTAGAACTTTCCTTTTTATGTGGGATCATAATGTCTTCTTGTTTAAGACTATTTCAAGGATATGATGTGTCAGCCAAAATGGTTACCTCTACTCTATTGTGAAGAAATTTTATACATTGATGATAGGTAGAGGGTACAACTTACATTAAATGGATCCATGACCTTCCAAGAAGAATGTTGTAGGCAAGTGGTAGATCAAGAACTTGACATATCACATCTATTTCAACTAGTCCTACTCTAATAGGTAAGACAACTATTCCTTTGGAGGATCTTTCTTCTTCATCATAAGATTTTATGGTTACCTTTCTTCTTGGATGAATTGTATGTTCAAAAAATACAAATTGTTTCACCAGATTGTATGTACATATGTTCAAACTAGCACCTCCATCTATCAAGACACATTTGACACATTGTTTATGAATTAGGACTTCTAGATGTAGAAGTTGATAATATGGATGGTTTAATGACCTATCATCTTCCTCAGAGAAAGACAAGTAATGTGGGGAATTTAAGTGACCAACCATAGTTTGGAATCTATCCACATATAAGTCTTTAGGTACATTGGTGTTAAGAAAGGCTTGATCAAGGATCTCTCGATGGGTAGGAGATATTTTCAATAGCTCTAAAATAGAAATTTGAGTTGGTGTATGCTACAACTAGTCTACTAGATTAAACTTCAAGGGTAACACCATTTGTTTAGGAACTATTGTTGTAACTAGTGGATTTGATGTTGAATCTCCTTTGAGAGTGAGCTTGGCTTGACTCCTCATCATAGCATTAGAGGATTCAATTTTATTTTGCACTCATTTAAGATTAATCACATTGATGAATTGTTTATAGGGTTCCATCATATGAATCATGTTGTCATTATTAGTATAGGTGTAATTGATCTTGTTGCTTTTAGAGGATTCACCTTTTTCATAATTAGGTAGTAGAGCTTGAAAGGATTTATGATCATTATTAGTGTGATGACCATCCACTTTAACCTTTCCTTATTCAATTAAGTCCTGAATGACATGTCTCAATTTCATACATTTATTAGTTTTATGTCCTTTATTACGATGAAAATTGCAGTAGTCAATATCGTTCCACCATTTAGGTTTCACTTCTTGTTCCCAGGGTTTGGAATCAATGATTGTGATAATTTTATTATCCAAAAGTGACTTTAAGACCACCTCTAGTGTGTCTCCCAAAGGTTTAAACATTCTTTTATGTTGTGATAACCAAGGTTCATTCCGAGTATTAGGTTTATTAAAAGTTTTATTAGCTATTGTTGTCAATGTCATATTTGAGCTCTTACTAGCTTGTAGACTCGAAGAGAGATTAAATACTTCAGGTTTTGGTCTTGTATTAGGAGTATCCACAACTCCATCATTGACCACATTCTTGTTTTTATTCAAATATTTGTACTTATCCTTATTTAGATAGTACTTGGTTTTATTCTCCTTATAGACACTAATTTCTCCCTTTTAATTAAGACTTCTTTGATCTTAATGGCATTGTCTATCATTTTATCAAAGCTTGGTGGACCTTGTAGTTGTATAGGAAAATTCATTTCGGGTACCAAGTTGTTGATAAAGATGTCCATTTTCTCACTTTCAGGTATCTTTCATGAATACCTTGAAAATATCTTCCTCTATCATTGTAGGAATGTTAAAAATGGTTCCCCACTTTTCTGGTTTGTATTGCATAAATCCAACATGGTTACCATGTGTTGGATGTTATATGAGTATTGTTGAATGAAATTTTCCACTAGTTCTTCAAATGTTTTGATACATGTGGGAAACTTAGAGAACCAGTCCATCACTTTTCCACCCAAGATTTGTGGAAATAACCTCATTAAATAGGTTTGTTCATACATGAATTCCATACTTGATGTGCAAAAATACCTCACATGGTCTTGAGGATCTAAATTTCCAGTGTATTTATCATATTTGGTAATTGTAACATGTTTTGGAAATGATATCATCTTTAGACCCTTATCAAAGGGAAAAGGACAAATGTGATCTAATGAATATTGTTTTATTGGTTTGTCATTTTCTTTCTTTAGGTCTTGTATTTATACTTGCATGGCAAGTAACTGTTGTGTTAGGATGGATATAGGACTAAGGTATTCTTTTTTCTTAAGTTGGTTAACATCATATTCCTTAGGTAATTTAAATCCTTGTGATGCAAGGTCCAAAAAGTATTTTTCCTTGTTTTCATCTAATGTTATTTCAAGGATCTTTTGGAATCTTTTTCTTTTTAAAGCTCTTTGGTACTCTTGTTCAGTAGGATCTTCATAATTATTAGAATCATAGCGAGCTCCTTGATCTTGTTCTTCTTCTTGATTGGCTTGTTCTTCTTGGTCATTTTGTTCATTATGTCATTCTTCCCAATGGAACTCATTTTGGTTTGACATGTCAGTATTGTTGGGATTTTTTGTATGGGTAGTGCTAGGAGTAGCTCCAAATAAGGGATTAATCTATGAGGTTTCCTCTTGTTCAAATGTCAATAATGGAACTTCATTTGAGAATAGATTTCTTTCAAATTGGTAAGACTTATGTCTTGTATTAACCATGAAAGATTGATTAAGAGGTTTTTTGAATGTCCTTATGCATAAGTGGGTCTGAAAATGTGTCCAAGTGTGTTAGTCCAAGGTTGCAATTGTGGGTTTGAAATTTTTTAGGATCCAACATCAAAAAGGTTAGAGTACCCTATCAATGAGTTGGTAGCCAAGTATGAATGGCTTGTGATTTTTGAAATCTCCTGCATCTAAAGCTTATAATTCCCTATTTGTGAGCTAGGAACTTGATTGAATTTGGTGTAATGGGGACTGTATGACTTGAAAAATATGGGATATAGACCAAATAAGGAAGTAAGGTATGTTTGAAAATTAACTCTCTCAAGCTTGTAGGTTTCTTAATTCTGAGGACAAAATATGACAAAAGACTCAAAAGGGTACTCAAAAATCCAAAAATCTAGTTTATGACATGTGCATAAATGCTTTTGGCCCCAGATGCGACACTCTACATATGACCTCTAGTTAATGTTCCCATATGCAACTCAGGAAATACAGGATACGATCCCTAAGTAGTATGCAACTTGTGATAATGAGATGCAATTCTTAAATTACCACATGTGATCTAGAATATAGGATATGACAAAAGAAACCAAATGCAACATTCTGATGGCCAGTCTGAGGAAAAATTCTATCAATTTTGCAAATTTTTGGAACTTGTCTGTTTGATTCCAGGGAGTTTAGTTTTCTGCAAGTGTATGTAATTTGTTCATTTAGGGATTTATCTTAGATTATAGTTTAGACACATCAAACAACTTTGTTTGTAAGAACCATAAGCACACCTATTTTTCCCTAAACTTAGTAGAGATTGGAAATGATTGTTCATTGACTTAGGAACACACTCAAATAATCCTTAGAATATGATAGTACAACAACACACAACGGATGTTGGAGGCCATATTAGCAAAGTAGTAACATCAATGAGGGCTCAATATGATGAACTTCTTGGGGCAATTACTATTTTCCTTGCACAAGCATTACCAACCTTTTAGGAGTAATCTATGTAGCTTATAACTTATGGTTTTTAATGAGGTCATCCATTCATAACCACCTCCCATATTCCCGCAAGCAAGAATTAGGCCTATATCCCTATGAGTACTCAAACTCGTGTAGTCTCACAAGCAAGATTAAAGTGGCTCCACTCCACAACAATTCCAAGCATATCCATGGAAAAGATCAAGTTAAGATTCCAAGGACAAAACAACTAAGTATTCTGAGATTTTAATATCAAGGAATCATCTTTATTATAGTGAGGTGGAAGGGTTGGATTTTACCTTTCCTCACTTGGGTCATTCCCGAGAGCTTTTTATCTCAACCAGCAGGCCCTCTAATTAAGATTGCAATAAAGGAAAAAGGATTGGCGACTTAGAGGTCTAGATTTTTGATTGCCCATAAAGGAGAAGAGCATAATCTCCTATCTCATGTCATTTTTTCCTATTAAACACATGATGCAATTAATTTCAATTTACTCCAATTTGATGCCAACCCTCAATTTAACTTTTGAGTTTCTGATTTTCCCAAAGGGAAAAGAGCATAATCCTCTGATTAAATTGAAAATCAATCTCAAATTATACTTAAATTCCTAAAAATTTCAAGCATGAAATTTAGTTGATTTTATTTTAATGGCAACCTACAAAAAAAGCATTAGTAGTTTTTCCTTTTGTTGTTGTCTTGGACTTTTTGACCCACAAACCACTATTAAGTTGTAATAATCAAATGAAAACATAATGAGAAAACATTAGTCATAAAAAAATCAAATTTGTAACCAAATACCCCAGATACGATTCAATATTTTAACCAGATGTGATCCCATTTCTCAAATGTGATTAAGGATTCCTAAAATGATACAAAGCTAACCAAATGTGATACCTTCCAAATGAGATCTAAGAAACCTCATGTGTGATCCTGGATTTACCGGGTGTGATCCAGAATATGGTGTGTGCTTCAATTTCCTGAATGCGATACTCTGGTGGTCAAACTATGACAAAGAGTTAGTAAAAATTGCAAAAATCTAGGGCTTTGCCCCATGGTGGGCACCAAAAATGTGTGTCTTTTGAGGTACTTGATAGCTTACAACACAACACTTCAATAAGACCTTATCTTATTAACAAATCAAACAAATAAAAAAATAAACATACTAACAAAAATGTCTTATTGCTCTTTAACTACCAAGAGTATGTCTACAGTCTAAATTGCTCTCAACCTTAGACTCTAAACAATGACAATACAATGCTAGAATGAGAGATTCTAAGCTATGAAATGATAAAAAATATGAACTAGAGAAACCATTAATCCTTGAAACTTATTCTATGAAAATGAAATGATCTTTAATTAGCTACAAAATCAAATGTGCAGCATGGAGATGTAAAATGTAATTAAATCCTCTTTTGATGTTTGGAAATCCTTCTTTTATAGAACTCCATCGAATTTGAATGGTCGAGATGTATCCTAGGAAGAGTGGTCGAGATGCCTCTAGGCTTGATCCATGTGAGTGATCCATGTGATTCTCCTCTCATTGGTTGGATTTTTCTTTGTTGTCCCTTGAGAGGTGACATCTTTTTTGAACCATTTTATTAATTTTCTTTAATTAATTACTAGAGCCATGATGATTTAATTAATCAGGCTTAGAGATAATTAATGTAACTTTTGATCGATTATTGATAATTAATGCTTCATTTGTGAAGCTTATTGAATTTATCAAATTTATTAAATTATGTTAATAATCAAGGATTAAATTAACACAATTAGGAGATTATTCTGAATTAGGGCAAATAGGGCCTTAGGTTCTATTAGCCCAATTTTAGGTGATTACACACACACACACACACACACACACAAACACACACACACACATATATATACATATATACATATATACATACATATATATATATGTGTGTGTGTGTGTGTGTATCTATACATACATACATACATACATACATACATACATACATACATATATATATATATATATATATATATATATATATATATATATTGTATACACTTAAAAATGGCTTCATTAATTAATTAATTAATTATTATTTAATTAATAATTATTTTCTCTATTTATTAAATAGATTATTCAATTTATTTAGTAAATTCACTATAGTCTATTCCTCTATCCTAAGTCTTCTAATTAGTCTTATTAAAGTGATTTAATTAAATACATAATCACCTAAATATGACTAAGTCCCCTAGTCCACTTTATCTACCCAGTCACCTGACACATCATTTTGGCTAAAATAAATACTTATTATTAATTATTTATTGATAATTATCCTCACCCACACGTCTTATTCTTAAGGGCTATGTGGCCTCATAGGACTTGGTCTCATGACCACATGTCCTCTCCTAAACCAAGTTAAGAGACATGCCCTATTCCTAAGGGGCTTCTCAAGCCACCTCTAAGCATCAAAGGTGACTCATGGGACACTTGTACAAAGAGTCCTCATGAGGAAAAGGTCTCTCCCTCTTTCTCTCTTGGGTCTTTGTGAGACACTTGACATGTGTCTTTCCCTTCCACCTTGTTCTCCTCTATGTCAATGTGAGAGGAACATCATCCCTATTTTTCCTCTCACATTCCAACTACATCCCCCTTTCTCTCAACTCCTTCAATCAAGTCAATCCTAGTCCTAGGATCTTCCACCTTTCATTCTCAACCGTAAGATTGTGCCACCTAGGCCCAAATCCTCCAAAACTCTATAAAAGGAGCCTAATTTCCCCTTTGTGAGCTAATAGGTATTTTTAGCAATCAAGCATTCAAGCATTCAAGCAATAGGCAATCAAGAAATCAAGCATCCAAGCACTCATTATCAAGCATATTCATATCATTTTGTGAAGCATTCATACTATCATCATTTCATTTGCATAATTAGGATTTAGTTTTGCATTCAATCATTCAATCTCTACACTTTGGTATCATCTTGGGCAAAGGAGCTTCAAATTGGAAATCTGAGAGCTCAACACATCCAAGAAATCAAGGCTAGGAGGACAATGGAGACAAGCTACATAGTAAGTGAAGGTAAAACCTTGTTTTAGCTTTAATTTTAATGTATTCTTCATTGTTGTTTGCTAAATTAGTTTGATTTGTTAATCTTAGAATAGTTAATTTATCATTTAGAGTAGTTAGATAGCTAATTTGCATACATTTTTGGTGCCCACAGTGGGGCAACCCACGTTTTTCACTTTCAATTTTTAGTTTTCCATGTGCAGGTTTTTCTATAGGTTATTTTTGCACATTCATCCACGATTTCTGTGCATCTGTTAATTTTTGCTGCGCATACATTTTTTGTTATCACAGTCACAACTTTCCATTCTGACTTTCCATTTTCTGTCAAATTATTGCGCATTCATTCAACTGTTTCGCGCATACATACTTTTTTGCTACGCATCTGTAATTTTTGCACCTTCGTATCTCTCTATTGTTCATCCATCTTTTCTGCGCATCCATTCATAATTCTTGCACATTCATTCACTGTTGTTGCGCATTTGTTTTATATAGTAGTTACAATTATTTTTACAGTTGTTTGGGTTTTTAGCTAATATTTTTAACAAGTTTCTATTTGTTCTGGTAGTATTTTAGGCTGTATTTGCAGGATGTTATTTTGAAGACCCCATTGCTAAGAAAATTTCTAACGATTTGTTTGCAGATTTCCAAGGGGTTTGCAAAAGAAACTAAAATCTTGTTTTGGCTTTAAAATATGACATGCTTTTGCTTTGTGTGTCTTCTTTAGCATAGATTTGAGTGTCTTTTGTGTTTTGCTTATTAAGCTATTTGTAATCCCAAAATTATAACAACGTATCCTCTCCCCTCGCCATTCATGGACCTTGGGTGTAAGAGAAATTTATAATTTTTAGAGGGCGGTCTTTGGTGGGAAAAGAGGTACTCACCCCAAGGAACGACCCAACCGGTAACAGGCTAAAGCCAAGCCCTTCAAAACCGGTATATAAAAAAATGCTAGTGTGATTAATCTCACATTAGATAGGTGTGAATTCGTTGTGGCAACCAAAATCTCCTCCAGTACCCCAGTGGTGTGTTAAAGTCTTACTTAGTAGAGGTGAAATCCTTGCTTTGAAAAGATTGGGAGAGCCCCCTTAATTGGGAAAATGACTTGATCAAAACCACTTGAATGGATGTCTTTATTAAATACTTTTGTTTAGTGGCCAAAAACCTTCTATTTTTTGGCTCAAGGGGTCACCCAAGTCTGTGAAGACACCCCACATTACTCACGGTTCATAGTAGAGATAGCAGTTCTTTGGGAAGTAATGACCCATTGAATTCAGAACTTGGTGTGCCTGAGAAGTGAGTGCACTATAAGGAGGAGCCCGTGCCTCCAAGTTCCTAGGTTGTCCGCTATGGATTTGCGTGGCTGGATTTTATTATCCTAGTGGGGATTCAACAAATATTGTCCTTGCCAACCTTAGGATTGTAAGCGTGTTTGTGCATTCATACAAGAATAATTAGATTAAATAATTTATGTCTTACATGTGTGTGTTTATGCATTTTTCATTTGCCAAAAACCAGAAAACATCAAAAAATCAGACAAAATTTAAAATCTTGCAGTTCAAATCGATCAAAAACAAAAACCTGTGCATTCATACCAATCTGTTGCGCATTAATTCAACTATTCTGCACATTTAATACTTTTTCCACGCATTGGTTACAACTTTCTACGCATTTGTTTCATTTTGTTGCGCATTTATCAATCTGTCATATGCATTTGTTGCTGTGCATTTACAACAGTGAGCATTTCCACAAACTTTGAAATTTTTAAAATCACTTTTTCAGATACCCATTTCGTCCTTAGTAAGATTCTGGAAAAATATTCTCATTACATAGACCTCTGATCTTTAGTTTGACCATTTTTATCACTCTCCATCAATTTTCATCAACCTTTCTTCACCAAAAATCATCAAATCATTTCTTCTAATCTTCTGAAATTCCAAATCTATCTATCTATTAGATTTTGATCTTTATGAGTTTATCCCATCAGGATCTATCATCCTCAATCAAACTTACCTAGGTTACTATCTCTTGATTTTTTTTGTCATATCATAGTGAAATTTATACTTCCTATTGACTTAGATTTTATCAAGTTGGCTCATCACTTTTCAACACTTTTTCACTATCTTTTCTATCAACCACTCTTTCCATATCTTTTCATCAAACATCTTTCATCCCACAAATCAATTTTCCCATTTTTATGGTTCAAACTCGATCTCAGAAACTAAAACAACACGTTGATTCATAATCCCTAGATAAAATGGAAGGAAACAAAAGTAACGATGAGAATCCTTTTCCTGAAGCTCCTAAGAAAAATTCACTTTTTACATGCGAAGAGGAACCCACAGATCAAGAACTTAGGGATGCTACACAAGATCCTAGATTTTATCATGTCATGGAAAGACTCCTAGACCTAGATAGAGAGATGTATTTCCTCATGCTTGCTCAACAAGAAGCCAAACTACCAAGTGATTTTAATATTTCTCATCTTAGAGAATTGACTATTCTAACCAATCAAGAAATTCCTAGTAGTTCTCAAGATACTCATGGAGCAAAAGAAATCAAGCAGCCATCCGATGCTTCTCAAAATGATCAACAAAACCATGCTTCCCAAAACAATGCTTCCCACAATGATGTTTCCCAAAAAACCCAAGGAAACACGTTATCTTTGGATCCCGTTCTACAACAAATCTAGATGCTTCAACAACAAATCCATGACATCCAAACTGGATCATCAACTAAGAAGTATTCCTTGGATGATATATGTCCTTATCCTTTTGATAATAATTTAGCAATGATTCCATTCCCTCCTCATTTTGAGGTACCAAAATTTGACAAATACAAAGGGAATTCAGATCCACAAGACCACATTCATGAGTTTTGTGCTGCTTGTATTGAAGTTGCTCACAATGACACTTATCTTATGAGACTATTTCCACGAAGTTTAGGAGGACAAGCCATGGAATGGTTCTCCAAACTACCCCCAGGCATCAAATCTTTCAATGAGCTTCTTGACAAATTTGTGACTCATTATTCATATAACATCAAACATGAAGTTACTATGCTTGATCTTTGCAATGCACATCAAAAGAATGGAGAACCCTTCCTTAATTTTTTGCAAAGATGGCGTCAATTGTTTTCCAAATATCCACGAATGATTCTTGAACAAGAAAAGATGGATATCTTTGTGCATAACCTTACACCAGAAATGAGTTATAGGTTACAATTACAATGTCCACCAAACTTCAATAAGCTCATAGAAAATGGTATCAAAATTGAGGAAGCCATGGTCTGAAAAGGTGAGATAAAACTTTATTCCAAAGACAATGTTGGGTCCTCAAATTCCAATCCTAACAACTATAACAATGACAAATTGAAATTTTGGAATAAAAACAAAAACATTGTCACTGATGGGATTGTTGATAATCGTAATGTCAAACCAACACAACCCCTTCTCGATCTCACAAGTCAGGCCAATGCTACTCAAGGTATCTACAAAAATCAATCAGCAAATCAAAACACCAACAAAGATTCATCTAAACCAAGATTGCCTTTTATGTCACCTCGAAGAAATTTTACTCCTTTAGGGGAATCCCTCGAATCAACATTATAGAAGTTAATCACAAAGAAACTCATTATGCTTCCTGAAATGAAAGACGTTGAACCTAGAGTAAAACCTTCTTGGTGGAATGTGAATGATTATTGCGAGTTTCATAGAGGAAAATGACATAAAACCAATGACTATCTAAGACTAAAAAATGTAGTTCAAGACTTAATTGAAAGTAGTGAAATTGGTGTTGACAGATATACCTCAAATGAATCACATACAGCTTTCAAAGATCCACTTCCTGAGCATGAAAAAGGAGGTCCTTCCAACAATAAGGGTGACAATCAAGCTAATTATAATTCTACTCCCTATCGATATGTTGGTAACATTTTTGAATGTCATCCTTCTACGTATTATGCCAATGTCATTACCATCAAAAGAAAATCAAAGAGTCAACCAGTCCATGTTACTACTCGGGCTCAATCCAAAGTTACTCTCCAAGGAGTCCCGTCTAAACCAAGCACATCTCAAAACAAGTCAGTTTATGTCCCAAAGTCTACACCAAATATTTCCAACCAGTACAATCTTTTGGAACAACTCAAGAAAACACCTGCCCAGATATCCATCTTAGAGCTTTTGTGTCTATCCCCGTCTCACAAAGATATCCTTGAAAAATCTCTTTTAGAGACCCAGGTCCCCACAAATCTAGATCATGATCAATTTCAAGCTATGGTGGGTCATTTAACAACCCCGCATTACCTATCCTTCACTGAAAATGATGATTTAGCTATTACCCAATCTCATAATGCTCCCCTACATATTGAAGTCCTTGTCCAGAGTCACAAAATCAAACGAGTACTAATAGATGGAGGAGCTGGCTTAAATATCTATACATTGAAACTAGTCCTTGCATTGGGATTTTTTGAAACTGTTGTAGATCCAAAGAAGAAAATCACAATAAAAGCTTATGATGAGGAAGAGTGATCATCCAAGGGATTTGTTGTTCTACCAATCAGAGTAGGTCCTATGATCAAAGATGTACCTTGCCAAGTTGTAGACATGGATCTTGCTTATAACATTCTCTTGGGAAGACCATGGATTCATTCCATGCAAGCTGTGCCATCAACTTATCATCAGTTCTTGAAATTCCCTCATAATGGTCAGGAGATCACCATCAAAGGAGACACTAATCCATTTTAGTATTGTAACATAGTAAAGACATCTGATTCTTTGATACCTTATAACCGTATTGGATCTTCTACAACTACACCCAGTGATCCTAGTAATATAGCATCAACTTCTAAATCAAATGGGATCAAGATAGACATAAAAGAAAGAAGTATGGAAGAATATACTTTAGGACAAGCTCTTTGCATCATAGAGTTACCTTTATCTCCTAGATCATATGGTAGATCTTTGATCACTAAACAACAATCAGAACCCCCTTCAACACTTGTTTATGACACATTTATAAGTGGGGGCACAATATCCAAAGAGGTAGCTAAGCATAATGCTAATCATTTGCTTAAGTCATAGAAGAATGAGGAAGATATCAAACATGAATATATATCACCTGATGTCTATGGTAAAGGGTATACTTTGCTACAAAAGATGGGATACCAAGGTGCTGGACCTATAGGGTTACAAAGAGAAGGTGTTATCAAACCAATTTTGCAAAATCCAAATGATCAAAGAGATACTAAAGGATTAGGGTACAAAGGAGGACCAAAAGAACCAAAAGGAAAAGAAAGTATCACACCTTTTCATGAGATATCTAAAGCTCCTACCTTACAATTCAAAAAGAATGGTATGTATGTAGATCGAGAGAAATAAAGGATAGCACAGAGAATCATTGATAGACTTGGGGATAATGACGATTCCAACTCAAATGATTATGAATGGGATTCATTATATGATTGTACTAAAGAGATAGGAGTTGATGTTGTCCATCACTATAGTAACAATTACCATGAGGGAGAGAGTTCAAAGACTGACTCACTAGGATTGGTCCCACGTGATACTACTTTTGTTGATTGTGAGGAAAGTGACCTTTATCTTGCGATAGATGAATCAGATGAGAGTATGGAAATAGACCTCACTGATACCATTATAAACCTTGACAAATTTCCCATCAATACCATCTCTGCCTTTGAAACTAACCCGAATGATCCAATGCCCCTTGTACATCCTGAGCTTATCGATTGGGATTCTCCTGATCATCTAGAACTTGATGTATTCCATAATGATGATGCAATCATTGACTATCTTAGAATCAAGGATCATTTACCACCAAGAGATCACAAGTCAGGATTTTCAATAGAACTCAATGACATGGCCTACTTTGGTGAGAGTGCCAATCCTTTCAGTCATAAAAATATAAAAATAATCAATAGATCTTGTTGGTGTTCAAAAATGCTTATGCCACTTAGGGCTGCCAATATGCCTTGAGACTAATATTAGGAATGGTTAGTTCCAAGTGTGGGAGCTCTGCAAGGCAACTGGACCAACTATAGGGACTTAATATGCCTTCTTCTACTTCTGGCTCTGCAAAACCAAGGCGGGTGCACCTAACCTAGTATAAAATATACTTCATACACCAAGAACTAGGTCTGAATAATAGATAATAGGATAGTAAGAAAGTACTAAGTGTTAACCACACACTCATTGACTCTCCATTACTATGGGTAGAACCACATACAACCAAATACTCAAAACTTAAAATGATGGTTCTTAACTTATGCTTTTGGGATCATAACAACAACAATCAATATTTGTTGATAAAGAGATAATCATTTAGGCCAGTGCCTCATCCATTGGGCAAGATCTCCTAGAACATGAATGCTACACACACCAGACAATAGCTGAGATTCCAAGCCATAAACACACCTACAATCCCCTTTACTACTTATGAGATATCCTTACATAGACAATAAGATAGATCTATGTCCCATCTAAAGCATCATTTCATCTAATCCTGGATTAGAACTCAAGAATGGATACATATACATAAAACAATATGCAGAGGACTAGAAAGTTCAGAATCTATCTAAGTTGACACAAAGGAGAGATAAGAGTCATGTATTTGTATTAAGTATGAAGAATCCTTAAGTGTAAACAATCAATCCAGAGGATTCAAGCTTGCAAATTATAGCTTAGACCTGCAACTTTTTCTCTATCATCAACAGAATACCAAATGCAAAAGTGTTATAATCTTGGATCCAGGACTAGGAACACTTCAGAACTTTGAAGCTGGAACCCTTTGAAAATCAACAAAAACAACATATATACCCATGGTTACCCTGAAATCCCACACAAGTTAGGATGCAAAAAGCTAAGGGTAACCATGGTTAGGGTTTTCCATCAATTAGGCATTTCAAGTTCATCAAAATCTAATACAATTCGGAGGGAAAACACTAAGTCCTAAATGCACTTAATCAACATCTGATCTTCAATCATGAGAAACTCTAAAAAGGCATCGAAGATCAATAAAAAATCTTCAAAATTCAAACTGGAAGTGACCCTGCAACTGCTTTTGGTACATTTCATTAACTTCTCCGCATTGAAACATCTCTTCTACAATCATCTCACACCCTGGACCACACTGGAGCGGTGGAGAAAATCAGTTTTACCAACTTTGGCCCTTTCTATCATCAATTTTAGTCCTTTCTGGTCACAAGAAATGTTCTCAGAGATTTGAAATTAAACCTGAACGGTTACTTTATGGTGCCAGCAGTGAATCGGCGGTCACAATTTAAACCAGGATCAACTTTATATCCCTGCCGTTAGATCTTCATACTTCATGGGCTTTATGTTTTTAACCCATCCAGACACCTCAGGTTAACTCTACAACGGTGACGTACAATAGTTGTCGCATGATCACATAGCACAGAGATGGGCTATGCGAACATGCGACAACCCGCGAACCTTAACCGCTAGCATAACCGCCACCGCTACCTGCCAATGTGTCACCCTTGTCGCATGATCGCATGGCTGAAAGATGGCCCTTGTGATCATGTGACAAGGCAACAAGACTGCCACCTCACCCCCTTTACCTTGCCACATGCCTTGTCACAAACCTGTCGACCAATGAAAAGCTTCCATCTCCGCAACACCTAACACTGGACCCACCACCGAGAAAATCCTTACCTTTTGGGAAGATCAGACAATGGTCGCATGATCAAAAAGGGGAGGAATATTCCTCATGATCATGTGGCAACTGTAGATCTCTTCTGCATTGTCATTCCACCTAAGAAATACCAGGCCCAATAACAAGTCCAAATCATCACCCAGCTCATCAGATCAAGTGATGACACCTCAGCCCAAACAGCCCCATTGCGAACAAACCCATCGGCATCCAATCAAATGGTGGGTGCATGATCGCATGGGGTGAGAATATCCCATGCAATCATATGCCAACTGTAGATCTTAAATCTCTGACACCGTGCCCTGCTGACATGAAATCCAACTCATTGTAGGCAACCAATAGAAAATTGACACATCAGTGCCACCGAGCAAATAGGTCCCACTGCATGCCCATACAAGAAAATTGAATGACTGTCACAAAAGCATGAAGGATAAACACCATGCATCTTTTCCATGCGAACATACGACAACCACCAATTATGTCTGAGCTTTAACCACACTTGGCAACTGAGAAGAACTGGGACCCACGCAGACAGGTGGCAAGTGGTCGCATGATCGCATGTCAAAAAAGTCTGACATGTAGCCATGCGAAAACCAAACAGGAAGAGCCTATAGACCTGGACCCACCATCCATCGCACTTGCACAGTTAGGGAATGCCAGCAAACAGGAAACTATGAGGTTGAAAACACACAGGGTTTTCGACGAAAAAAATAAAAAACACACAAGGTTTCTGATGCCAAAAGTTAAGCGCAAAAAATTTGGAAGGCATAAGGTCAAAAAAAATGAAGGTTTTCACACAAACCAAAAACATCATGGATTTTCAAAAACATTGTGGGTTTTCGACACTGTGGCAAATTCTAAAAATATTTTCCTGCAGACCTTAGAACTTGAATAACTTTCTAGATTTTGCAATTTAGGAGATGCGATTTGGACTAGAGCAAGGTGACACATGGAAGAACATAGGGCTAAGAGTGCACAACATGAAATCAAGTGGATTTTCATCACACATTAAAACTATGACTTGCAGGCATGGCAGGACAACATGACAAACATTTGCAGGGAACAGGTCATTTTCATAGGATTTTGCACTGACAAGAAAATGGACTAACAGATCTAATGGTGAAAACCACTCAATGGCAGTATTAGATCCAAAACTAGTAAAAAGAAATGATGCATCTGATGGTGAAAACCTCTCTGAGGCACTTGACGATGGAAGGATTGACACTCTTCCCAATTAGCTGTATCAAGAGTAATCTGCCATTCTTATAGAACCAATAGTACATCTTAACATTGGAATAGAAGAATCTCTGTGCATCCTCAAAGTAGCAACATCCTTGACAAAATCAGAGAAAGAAGCTTTTGCAAAAATTTTCAAAGAAAGACAAATCAACTTTGCTTGGTCCTATGCTGATATGCCTGGCCTAGACCCCAATCTCATTATGCATCATTTATCTATCAGACTAGGTGTAAAACTAGTTAAGCAGAAGCTCCGCAAGATGCACCCCCACATTGCACTAATGGTTAAAGCAAAATTTAAGAAACTCTTAGATGTTGGATTCATTCATGCTATTGATTATGCTGAGTGGATTTCAAATATTGTTCCCATCTCAAAACCAGACAAGTCTATCAGGATTTGTATTGATTTTTGAGATCTTAATAAAGCTTGTCCAAAAGATGACTTTCCTCTACCAAATATTGACATCATTGTTGATCTGACCATTGGGCATGAGATGTTATCATTAATGGATGGTTTTTCTGGCTATAACCAAATCAAGATTGCACCAAAAGACTAGGAAAAGACTTCTTTTACTTGTCCGTGGGGTACATACTGTTGGAATGTGATTCCATTTGGCCTCAAAAATGCTGGAGCAACTTACCAAAGAGCAATGACCACAATCTTTTATGACATGATGCATACCATTATGGAAGATTATGTTGACAATATTTTAGCAAAATATAAAGACAGAGCTAGTCATTTGAGAGTGATGGATAGAATATTCACCTGAATGGAAAAGTATCAGATTTGACTCAATCCAAAGAAATGTGCATTCGGAGTCACATCTAGTAAACTATTAGGGTACATTGTCTTAGCCAAAGGAATCAAAGTAGATCCAAAAAAAGTTAAAGAAATAATGGAGATGGCTTCCCCCACTAACATCAGTCAATTAAGATCTTTGCAGGGGTGTCTCCAATCCATCCGAAGATTTGTTTCTCAACTAGCAAATTGAAGTCATCCCTTTCAACATTTTTTGCATAAAAATATCTTATTCCAATGGGATGATAAATGTGAAGAAGCTTTCAATAAAATCAAGCAATATTTGGTGAATCCTCTAACTCTGATGTCACCAATTCTAGGCAAGCCACTCTTGCTCTACATTTTAGCTATAACAGTCTCACTAGGTGCTCTTCTGGCTCAGCAAGATCATGAAGGAAAAGAAAAAGCCATCTATTATATCAGTCGCACCCTAGTGGGATATGAGCTAAACTATTCTCCTATAGAAAGAGCATGTCTGGCCATTTTTTTTGCTTCACATAAGTGGCGACATTACATGTTGTCACATTCAATCAAGCTCATCACAAAGATCGATCCTTTAAAGTATTTATTAAGCAAAATAGCATTGAAAGGCAGATTGGCTAAGTGGGTCATGCTACTTAGTGAATTTGATATTGAATATGTAGACAGGAAGGCTGTAAAAGGTCAAGTGATAACATATCAGCTAGGAGATGCTCCATTAACGGATGACCAACCTATACACACAAAGTTTCTTGATGCACACATCTTGGCTTTATCTACACAAACATGGAAACTATACTATGATGGATCGTATACTCAACAGGGTTCAGGAGCTGGTATTCTCTTTGTCACACCGCAAGGATACAAAATTCCAAAATCTTACAAGCTGCTCTTTCCTTGTACCAATAATGTAGCAGAATATGAAGCTTTTCTAATTGGGTTAAAGATGGCTTTACAATGGAAAGTCACTAAAATAAATGTCTATGGGGATTCTCAGTTGATTATAAACCAGGTTAATGATGATTATCAAACTAAAGATGATAAGTTATTACCATATAAATGTATGGTTGATGACTTCAAACAATATTTCTTAGTCATCACTTTTGAACAGATTCCTCGGCATGATAACAAGGCTGCCGATGCAATGGCAATGATTGCTTCTTTGTTTGATACAGAAGATACCAAGGTCCATTTTGAGTTCTTGGTGGAATCCCTGACTTGTCCTGCATATGATGATCCTGATACGAGTATTATATGTCATCTAATTAGACACGACTCCCCAATCTATGGAAAAATTTATTCTTATCTGAAAAATGACATCCTACCCCCTGACCTATCTCGAAATCAAAAATGAAATTTTCTCTGCCAAGCCTCCTGCTATGTCCTCATATCCGACACCCTTTATTGGTGAGGTCTTGATGGTACTCTCCTCCAATGTCTCAAGCATGATGAAGATCAAACTACCTTGCGAGACGTACATGAGGGTATTTGTGGGACACATTCAAGTGGTCCCTCTTTGGCTAAGAAACTCATGTGTATGGGTTACTATTGGCCTACCATGGAAACAGATTCCTTTCATTTTGCTAGGGCATGCAAGAAATGTTAAATACATGGAAACCTTATTCATGCTCCAGCACAAGAGTTACATCCTTTTACAACTACCTTGCCATTCAGTCGGTGGGGACTCGACCTCATGGGTGCTATCAACCCTCCATCTTCCAATGGCCACAAATGGATTATCATTGCCATCGAGTATTTTACTAAATGGATTGAGGCTATTCCATTGATCACCACCACAGGGAAACAAGTGTCTATGTTTATCCTAAATTATATCATTTGTAGATATGGTATACCTATGTATCTCATTACTGATCATGGGAAACAATTTCAAAATCAAGACATAGATGAACTGTGCGCAAAATTCCATATCACCCATAACTATTCTACCATATACTATCCCCAAGGAAATAGCCAAGTTGAGGCATCAAATAAAACTATTGTTAAAATCCTATAAAAGACTGTCAATGATGCTGGTTGTGACTGGCATATCCAACTAAATCCAGCCTTATGGGCTTACCATACTTCCATCTATACTCCCATTGGAGCCACCCCATATTCCCTTGTCTATGGATCTGAAGCAGTCCTGCCCCTCGAGGTCGAGTTTCCTTCACTTCGTGTCACTCTCAAAGACTTGATTCCTGATGAAGACTATAGAGTTGCATGGTTGGCTGAACTAGAACTGCTGGATGAACACCATCAGAGAGCTTATGATCATTTGAAAGTCTATTAGTAGCGTATGTCTCATCAGTATAATAGCAAGGTAAGGATCAAAGACTTTCAGCTGGGTGACCTAGTCCTTTGAGAAAATCCAAAGAATCAACAACATCATGAGAAGAAGGGCAAGTTCGAACCCAATTGGTTAGGTCCTTTTGTAGTTACAATAGTTTATGGTTCTGAAG